>APFE031084113.1:0-18394 GCA_000404065.3 Pinus taeda
CAACATGTTGATTAGGGTAACAAACTCATAAGTAAGGTTGCCATGCCAACACTTTAACCAAGGTCAAGAATCCACCTAATTTGAGCTACCCATATGTCCATCGAGCATCACCAATGGGCTAAGAGGCATAATGATCTCCAAGTAAGGTGGAAACACTATTGTAACATCAAAAGTCAACGAAAAAAAGGTTTTTTTATGGGAAACTTGTTTAGCTAGATAAAATTAGTCATTATTGGCATATGTATGTAGATTTGACATTTTTGATAACAAACTAATCTTATTTTTCAAAGACTTAGCACATCTCTTGTTAGATTAATTTTAGGGGTTGATTGTTGGAATAACTAAGAAGAAAAAACAAATCACTAGCATGAACAATTTTTGCATTAGAAAACTTAGTTTAGTTTTTCACTTAGTTGGAGAAAATTTAAAGAGGAAATTGCATAATCTATGACGAGTTGACTAATTTTAATGTATTTTGTGCAACTAAGAAAAATGCTATAAAATTTAACCCATTGTTATTTAGTTGATTAAGTTTTTGTTCAACTAAGGAAAACGCTGTACAACTTTAAATAAAGACTTTCATATGTAACCCATTGTTATTTAGTTTTCACCTTTTTAGTGCATTGTTAAAGCCTTTGATGGAGTATTGATTTTTGTGGCTAATATTGAACATATTTTGGTTTTGGGTTGATTGTTGGAATAACTAAGAAGAAAAAACAAATCACTAGAGTGAACAATTTTTGCATTAGATAGTTTAGTTTTTCACTTTGAGAAAATTCAAAAAGGAAATTGCATAATGTGTGATGAGTTGATTAATTTTAATGTATTTTGTGCAACTAAGAAAAATTCTATAAAATTTAACCCATTTTTATTTAGTTGATTAAGTTTTTGTGCAACTAAGGAAAACGCTGTAAAATTTTAAATAAAGACTTTCAAATGTAACCCATTTTTTCCCCGAGGAAAAAATGTAATTTTCATTAAAATAATGAAGAAAATTACATGTCGTATACCAACATATATGAAAACTGCTTTCACTACTATCTAGAAATTAATAGTCCAAGAGTCATATGCAAAAAATATTTACAGACCATCCTTCTAAACACAGTAGATACGATGGCAAACCAGGGCCATAAATCTAAAACTAGATAAGCTCAAAAACTGGAAACTGCAAAATAAACAAAAAATAATGATCCCACAAATCATTCTTGATGGATTTATGCCCCTTCAATGAAGGGCCGATAGTATATTTGGAAGAAATCCCCATCCCGGAACTCCTTGAACTCTTGGATCAACTAGTGTCCTCTAATTAGCTGCGCGACCTCTTTGGAAAGAATATCAACGACTTCATTCCTTTCCCTGTATATATGAGAGCAGACAAAAAACTCAAACTGAGATTTTAAAAATAAAGCATCCTCCAATAGATCCCTGAGTGTGTGCAAGTGACAGAGGTATATCCCATTGATCCAATTTATGATAGGCTGAGAGTCCCATAAAATTTGAATTTTGTGGCAGTTTGGCTCTCTTGCAAAAAGGAGGAGGTGCCTAAGGCTATTCAATTCTGCATAGTTATTTGTTCCTCGCCCGAGACGCACTTTGATTTTGAGAAAAACAGAGTCATTTAAATGAAAGACAACCCCCCCACCACAGCCCTCAGGTTGTGTCGAACCATCAAAATAAGCCCAAGGTTGATCCCTGTCTATGCTCTCTGGGCTGATGACTCTGATAGAATTCTGAACCAGATCCTAAGGGATCAAATTGTAAAGGGCCAGCATATGATTGCATGAGACTTCCTAGTGGATGGGCTTTTCCTAAAATATCCGATGGTTTCTGATAAGCCAAATGCCCCAGCAAACGATGAGAGGCAGGTTCCTAATTTTCTGAGTGGCAACATTCATCCACCAACAATGTCAAGCTTCGTTTACATTCTGTCCATTCCAATAGGTGTCAATTGAGAGGGTGGAGTTTATGTGATTCCAAATTTTAGACGAGGCCGGATAGTGAAGGAAAAGGTGGTCCGTTTCCTCTGAATCCTCATTACATAGGCAACAATGGGAAGGGCCATGAATCACACGTTTTCTCATATTGATTTCAGTGGGAATCTTATTTTAGAGTGTGCTCCACATGAATAGGCGATATTTGTGGGGGGCTTTCAGCGTCCAGAGGTGCCGCCACCACCATCAATTCTCGCCCTTTGCCCGAGCCTCCATGATCGAAGCAAAGCCAACTTTTGGGAAATAATTGCCAAGTGGGGCCTTTGCCCATATAATTTCATCTGCCTTGTCAGAAAACCAGACGCTGGCTTCCTCCAAAGCCCCCACAAACCACAACCAGACCCTGCTCCATCTTTCCTGTATACCCAAATTTTCGAAATCCAGCCACTGCAGTCATGGCCAAGTTGGGCACCCCACTGTCGCAATGTGAGCAAGCCATGTGAAACCTGCCTCCAACAAGGCCTGCCACATTTCTCTAGGAAGGATGTGAGCATTCCCACTACTAGCCCAGGCATCCTAGCCAACTCTGATTTGCGAACCATCACCAAATTTCAAAGCCAAACCTTCCTTTATAATGCCGAAAGAGTAGGTAATGGCTTTCCAAATATTCAAAGCACCTGAGATGTTTTGACAGTGACTGCGGATCCAGTCAGCGATTGATGAGGGATAAATATATTTGCTGTAAACAACTTCCTTCCACAGGCTATTTGTGGATATGATTTACCATCCCATCTTAGCCCCGAGGGCTTTTGCGAACTCCTGGGGTTCCTTCAGCCCCCACGCACCCCATTTTTTGGGCTTTGCAATCCCTTCCCATCTTACCCAAGCAAAGGTTATTCTTGCATTTTGGCCCAGCCAAAGAAATCTGCAACATATCTGTTGAATTCGGTGAAGAATTCCTTTAGGGATCCATGCTAGGGACATCCAGTATACTGGAATTTCCTCTTAACACTGATTTTGTTAAGGTGAGCCTATTGGCATAAGAGAGCCATTTTTGTTGCTAGGTGATGTTCAATTTTTGCTAAAAGCCACGACCAGTGAGCAATACGGTAACCATTTGGCTTAAGCTTGAGACCCAGATACTTCAGACCTGAATCTAGCTCCTGCTTGACGAAAGCGAACTGTTGGGATGCATATCTTTGTTCATTTTGCAGACAAGAATTGAAGATGATAGTTGATTTGTCATAATTCGGCTCCATACCTGTGGCTTTACAAAACAGAGATAAATATGGACTTGAAGCACGAGGAATCACTGAAAGAGCCATTTAAGAAAATAAGTACATCATCAACAAACAAAAGATGTGAGAGAACAATCTTGTTACTGATCGAAACCCCTCCCAAGTTTACCTCAACTATATCCATGATACAAGATTGAAAAAAATCCACATTACAAAAATGTTAAAATCCTAATCTTGATTCAATAATTACATCACACAGAGTTGAGAACAAATGCTCAATGCTTTCTTTGTTTAAGAGTTTGTTGTATTATCAAGATCAAAGATTATACTTTGGAAGTTGAACATTCTCAACAGATTTCCTATTTTATATTTTTTTACTATATTTATATATTAATATTAAAAACTTCTTACTCCATATATGTATATATATACATTTTTTACCCCATATATATATAATACTCTAGAAAATTACGAGAGTTAGTAATATATAATACTTTAGAAAATTACGACGGTTAGTTTAATGAGTCAAAGTCTATCAGATTTTTTATTTCATATTTTTATTATATTTATATATTAATATTATACCTTTCTTATCATATATATAATATTTTAAAGAATTTTGAGAACTAACTTAATTATTAGTCGAGTTTCTGAGAGTTAGATTAATTAATCGAGTTCCACCTTTGCTAAAGCACCATTTGACGGACTTGTGTGGTCCCTTTGGGAGTGCTTCACCTAATTTTCCTGAGAAAAAATAAACAAAATTACCATAATATTCCTTCTCTCACTCTGTTATGAGACAATTTAACAATCCTCGTCGATATGATTGCAACCGTTGATAAAATGTTATCGACGGCCCACATGGAAAAGATCAGGTCGCAACGGATCGAAACCTCTGCGCCTTTGCATTGGAATCGAAGAGGGGAGACGGGACAGAGATCTCTATATATACGCTGTGTACCCTATGTATTGACAGTCTTTCTTATCTCTTTTATCATTTTCTTGGAGTACAGAGCAAGGAAGGATGTCGGGGCGTGGGAAGGGAGGGAAGGGTTTGGGGAAGGGAGGTGCGAAGAGGCACAGGAAAGTTCTGCGAGATAACATCCAGGGCATCACCAAGCCTGCCATCCGGCGTCTCGCACGAAGAGGAGGCGTCAAGCGCATCAGTGGGCTCATCTATGAAGAGACCAGAGGCGTCTTGAAGATCTTCTTGGAGAATGTGATCAGGGATGCCGTGACATACACAGAGCACGCGAGAAGAAAGACTGTGACAGCCATGGATGTCGTGTACTCCCTCAAGAGGCAAGGCCGAACCCTCTATGGTTTTGGAGGC
This sequence comes from Pinus taeda, assembly GCA_000404065.3. Lineage (NCBI taxonomy): Eukaryota > Viridiplantae > Streptophyta > Pinopsida > Pinales > Pinaceae > Pinus > Pinus taeda. Next base: position 4,503 of record APFE031084113.1, read on the forward strand.
TGAGAAGTCTCATTCTGACGGTTGTTCAGTCATTACTCACAGTCATTTATGGTGTCTATAGACACCACCTTCATATCCACGGGAAATTTTAAACCTAATAAGTACTGTGAAAGTGTCCAATGCCTTGCTTTAGTTGAAGCTTGGGGGGGATTTATTCAGAGTGTTAATAGAGGAATTGGATATATTCAAATTGTCTGGACGGTAGTTTGGCGAGTTAAAAAATCTTTGAATTTGATCAGTCTATTGTTAGGGTTTTTTAATTCTGGTAATCTCGATCAAAATTTAGGTTATGGGATTCTGGTAATCTGGATCAATTCGGAAGTCAATAGCTGTGGTAATATGGTAGTTTTGATTTGATAAAGATATAGTTGTGGGATTATTGTCAAATTTAGGCTGAAATCCTGCCTGAAATGATGTTGTCAATGGGATGACTAGCTCACAGCTATGATCTTGTTGCTATCTATGGATTTCTGCCCCATTTTCTGACTGTCATTGTCAGAAATCCAGAGGAAAAACTTTAATTTTTTAATTCGTTGTTTAAATTACAAATCAACAATTTTGTTTTATTGCAATTCTAGCATCTGTATCATTTCAAAAACACGAATAGCCTAAAATTACAGTTTTACAGTCTCAATAGAAGAAACCACCCTGGTTAGTCTGGAGTTAACATTTGTTAGGATTTTTGTCCTGGCTAGTTTATAATGCTTTTCTATGGGATAATGGTCACGCTAGGGCTTTTGAATCAGTGGTCCTTGCCATTGGCAGGTTGTGGCCACTTGTGTATTTTGAAGGATAAATACAACGTTGTTTGAAATCAGGTATTTGTTTAAACAACTATGCACAGTGTTTATCAGATTTTTTAGAGTGCAACAATGTTTCCCCCTCTTGAAAATGAAAGGATATGACTTTCAACAATGTTTTAAGAATTTCATATTAATATGCATTGCATAAACTAAGCTTAAAGTGCTTGGTGTTTCTAACTGTTGGCTGAACAAGTGGGAGATTGTTAATTTTGTTGAGTTTTTGCATGTAAAACGCTGAATTTTTTATTTTATTGATTGTGCAATGTGTTGATGGAAGTATTTTAAAGCTTTTATGTGTAACCCTTCTAACTAGGCAAGTGAGATGATGGGTGTAAGTCTATTTACATTAGAGCATTATCTAAAAAATCTTGTTTTAGTAACAAGAATTCAACTAATTGAGCTAATTCTCATGAGTAGCATTAGCATAAACAATTAGATCTATCAATAAAGTAAAATTACAAGAAACTAAGATCATTTAAAAAAAAGAATGAAATGAATTTGCCTTTTTACATTGTCTTTCCTTTAAATGATTTTGCTACTACCAAATAGATGAATTCTTTTTAACTTGGATAAATTAGATAAATGAAATGACAATTTTTTTTTATAATTTGTGTATATCTCTTCTCATATAGTATTTTCATTTTCTTTTATAGGTTCTTCCTAACTTTTTTTTGCCCCAAAAGTGCATTGACTATAACCATTATAATACAAGAAGTTGAAATAAAACCCCCTTGTATTTTCTATCATCATGCATGCAAATGTCCATAAAAATTAGCACATAAAGATGTAATAACTTAGTTAAAAAATATTAGTAAATATCCTTATTAAGTAACATGCCATATAATGTAAAAAATCCTAAAATGTGATGTTGTCAACAAAGTTGTCATTTTTAAACCATACTAAATAAAAAGGTGTTAGAAGTATGCCAAAATCTAAAGAATTGAAGTGCTAAAAACTATCTGTCATCTTGATGAATCACAGAAGCCCTTCTCACAACTATGATGAATCACATAAGCTTCAATTCTACAATCTTGAAAGTAATCAAAAACCATCTTTATTATGTGATGCAACTTTTTCCTTCCCAATTTCAACATACTAAATAAAAAAAGGTGTTAGAAGTATGCCGAAATCTAAAAAATTGAAGTGCTAAAAACTATCTATCATCTTGAAAGTAATCAAAAACCATCTTTACTATGTGATGCAACCTTTTTTTTATCCCAATGGCTTCTCCTTGGTGCTCCTTATCAAGAAATGAGTTTGCTTGTTGAACATGATGAGCATGTGATGCCATTGAATGAGGAGACTCATGAGATGAACTAGATTTGGTAGCTACTACTTTTTTATTTTCCTTGGCTTGTCTAAAACTTAGGGGTTTTAGCTTTTTTATGCATTATAGAGTGGGAATGCAAGGTCATAGTCTAAGCATGATGAATTATTTTCCTTGGCTTGTCTAAAACTTAGGGGTTTTAGCTTTTTTATGCATTATAGAGTGGGAATGCAAGGTCATAGTCTAAGCATGATGAATTGGTTGTGTAGGTGGAGGAGGTGGCAAGACTCCTAGAGAAATTATGGGCCATCATAAGGCTTGGTATTGAGGGGGATAGACAACATCTTGCCAACCATTGTTGGTTGGAATGACCATGTTACTAGATACACTTGGAGAAACAAAAAGGCCAATATTGGGTGTGGATAAGGGTAGAAGAGGGGGGTGATAAGCTTGTTTGTGAATTAAGTTAAAAAAACTAGTATGTAGCAATTGGTTAAATTCTTCTAAATCAATATTAATGTGTATTGAAAATTTTAATATTTTATATCCTTGTTACCATGTGTTTGGTCTCTTGCCTTTGTTTTTATTTCTACTTGTTGATGGTGTTGAATTTTTCAACATTTCGGGAATCTTCTCGGTATGAAGTCCCAACTAGATCTCACACCATTTGGTGTAGGAGTTCCATTTGGTATGATGGTCTGGTTGCCATTATCTTAAAGATATGTTTTAGCTCTTTCTTGTCAACACGTGAGAGTGGTCTGCTTTGTCTTTGAACAACGAGGTTTGTGTATTTGGTGAGTGTTAATGTTACTTGTGTCAAGGTCTTTTCACCGCGGGGAGAGGGTGGAAGTGAGTCTCTAGTCGAAAGGGAAAAAGTCCCAACTCTTTTAGAGACACAACACAATAGGACATGCACAACCTTTGGAGGAGCAGTGCACACAGATGTCGTAGTCACAATAGACAAGAGAAGATAGCACTTACAACACCCAACAGAGTAGTGTGTCAGTGCAATGGTCATTATAACAAGTTTATGGGAAAGTTTCTGTCTCATGTTCGATAAGGCAACCCATGTGGGCATGACAACGTTAACAACTCATATAATAATTTTCATAAATATATGTATTAGAGCAATCAGAAGAGTTCAATTGTTTTAACATAGGTTAAAGCAACATGCATGACAAGTGTTCAAGATTAGTCTCACAAATAGTTACAATACATGTGTGAAAATATGTTGGCCTATTATTAAGCTTTTGAATTAAGCGAAAGTTCTAAGACACATTGGTACACCATATATTACTAACCTCGTGAAAGGGGCGTTGGAACCATTGCTCGCTTCTTAAAGAAAAGACTATAGACTCTCAAGGCTATGTGGGAGGAGCCAAGGTGAAAAATCCGTTGCATGTACAAATGAGGGTTATTTATAGTCAAGGGTAAAATTGGTCCTTGTGATAATTCGACTTCTTTCATGACTATTTGACTTTCATGACTTTTCATATTACATGACTCTTTAGATTACATGTGGGTCTTTTTGACTTCCACGTTACATTACATTGATTTACAACAGTATGGCCCATAATAGTGATGTGGCCAACATGACTCATGACACGACTCGACACGACAGTGCTGGTATGTTCATGGTGTTGGTGGTGTCCATGTCGAGTTGTAATGCTGCTGAGTGATGGATGTCCTTTTGGTGTATCATTGCTTCACCTCCGCATGGCAAGGTGTGCGGAGTATTTGATGGTCTCGATGTTCGCTTGATGTTGCATGCGCATGTTGCTTCTTTGCTTGTACTTTGGCATGCTTTACATGTTTGTCCGTTCGCAAAAAAATCTCATCACATGCATCGTCCGTTCTTGAGAAAAGCTTCTCGCATGCATCGTTCATTCGTCCATTTGCGAACAAACCTCCTTGCATGTGCTCCCCTTGTTTATCTCGTCCGCCGTCGCGTCATGTCTTCACCTTCGCATGGCAAGGTGTGCGGAGTATTTGATGGTCTTGATGTTCGCTTGATTTTGCATGTGCATGTTGCTTCTTTGCTTGTACTTTGGCATGCTTTACATGTTTGTCCTTTCGCAAAAAAATCTCATCACATGCATCGTCCGTTCTTGAGAAAAGCTTGCATGTATCGTTCATTCGTCCATTTGGGAACAAATTTCCTTGCATGTGCTCCCCTTGTTTATCTGCAATCACTCGTGACGAGACGACATCAAATCCATAAACTTCTTAGTTTACCATGATACATTGTCATTTGCTTTTGGACGCAGGGGACCAGGAGCTTCTTTGCTTGTACTTTGGCATGCTTTACATGTTTGTCCTTTCGCAAAAAAATCTCATCACATGCATCGTCCGTTCTTGAGAAAAGCTTGCATGTATCGTTCATTCGTCCATTTGGGAACAAATTTCCTTGCATGTGCTCCCCTTGTTTATCTGCAATCACTCGTGACGAGACGACATCAAATCCATAAACTTCTTAGTTTACCATGATACATTGTCATTTGCTTTTGGACGCAGGGGACCAGGAGAGAGGACAAGGCTATGAAACTGCGCAAGACAGATTTCATGCTGGTATGCAGGCTTTGGGCATTGCTAGTGAAAATTGCGCAGAAGTCACTAGGAGACTGAGATGGGCAATCAGGATTAGCAATGACTATCCGTGGGATCTGGCTCAATTAGCGGGAAGTTCTGTGGAATATTTTGGAGGAAACAATGTAGGTAGTAGAGGGGCTTGGCAGGAAAAACTACACAATTCCTCTGGAGAGCTGGCAGCGGATGTAAGAGGCTTGTCGGGAAAAAATGTGCATTTTTTTAGGGGAGTTGGCTTTGAGCTGTAGGAGTGCTGTTGGTGAAAACTACACAATTGTTGGGAGGCTGGCCCGTTGGACACCTCATCGCAGTTTTTGAGTTGAGTGGGACGTTGGGCTGCTGGACATCCCATTACAGTTTTTGCACTGAGCAAGATGTTAGGTTGTTGGTTGACTACTCATGAAAGCTGCATAGTTTTCCGGGTGGGTAGCAGGCTGACTGATTGGGTGACTGGCTGGAAAAACTACGCAATTTTTTGAGGGACGCAGGGGCGGACACAAGGTGTTTGTCTAGCTTGTCAACGCAATTTCTTCAGTCAGCGGAGCGAGCAAGGTTTGCAGTTTTTGCGCAATTTTTTGGGGGAGTGAGTCTTGGGGTCACTATCGGGTCAAACTCTTTAGTTGACTAACTTAAGGGTTGGTTGATTCGCTTGCGGGCAGTGCAGATTGAGATGGCTTGTTGAGAAACTTCTGCATTGTTCTGGGTGACAGATGGTTCGGTCAATTCTAGGACTCCGCAGTGTAGGCTACTTGATTGACAGCGTCAAGCTCTGCACAATTCCAGGCAACAATACATGTTCACTGAAGCTGAAACTGCGCGATGCAGCTCAACGAGGGTTTGTCTGTTGGAGGGTGATCCGGTCATCAAAACTTCACCGTGTGTGAGTGAGTTAACTTGTGCATGTGTAACCTTGCGAACACACACTCAACATGACTTGATGACAAGACTCCTCAAACCATTAAGACAACACATACTTAGTGTCTCTGATTGACGGTGCAAGCAACAAGTGCGACGCTTCTAATGAATTATTGAATGACCACGATGACGCTTGCGCGACCGTGCATATAACTTTGTTTGTGAGTGCGACAAATGTTTACATAGCGAATACAACTTGCATACATGAAGCAGGGACCTTGTGCATGACCAGAACATGGATGTAAGCGTGGCATTGTGACCAACATGCAAAAAACTGTCCTTTGAATGTCAAGTAAGGAGGGTTCAAAGACTCAACACGAGCTCATGGGGTGAGCTCGAGTGTTTGCAAACATAAAGTTAAAACCCAAGGGAGGCTCCAAAATTGGATGCAGGCGAAAATTTTGGAGGGTGTTGCAGCTGCTACAACATTTGGCGACTGTTGGGCAGCGAATCCCCCGCGTAATGGTTTTTGGTCTTAAAGCCCACAATTTTGGGTAATGGTATTGTAAAGGCTCTGTGAAGTGCGTGGAGCGCGAATTGTAATGAGTTAAGTCAAAGGGTTGTCCGCCTTCAAATATTGTAATTTAATATACAGTGGGTTGGCCTACCCATGTTTTGCGGACCATGGGAATGTATAAATAGAGCGAGGCTCTAAGTGTAGAAGTCAACTTTGGTTAGTCTTGATGTCAAGTGTTATGGGTTTTTGAATGTGATATTCGCTCTGAGTCTGTATGTCCGAGTCTTAGGTTGTAGGAGTAGAGGCTCCGCAACTGTGTGCGCAGAGGCCTAATAGAGTCCGTAGCTATGTGCACGAACCCCTGCAGCTGAGTGCGCAAGGTGGAATTGGATTGTACTAGAATAGAAGGTTAATAAAAGATAAGTTGATTTTGGAATCTTGTGCATCTTTTCTGAGTGTTTATGTTTTGGTTATATCCTTGCATATCTTTACATGAGTAAATAAGAATACTGGGCCCACAAAATTAAGTCAGATCTATAATAATAAACACCGTAAGAGTAAAGGATCTAGGCAACGTCTCTTCGTGCTCTGTACAAAGCTACGCGAAGGTCAGACATCGACGCGGAGTAGCGCAAGCGCGCAGGATTGGTTCGCGACCTTTCTAGAATTCACCAAGACATCCCTGGGGTGCGGAAACCTGGTTCCAACACCTTCCGATACTACCTCGGTTGAGACCTCAGTCCGCGCTCTGCGGACTGTTGCTGAAAGGGCTGGTAGTTTCGGGATTTATTTGGCTAAAACACTTTGAACCTGAGTCAGGCCCCAACAAGTCAACAAATGGTTCTATTGCCGGGACTGGGATCTGCCTAAGGGATGTCTGATGTCAGAACACTGGTGTAAAGTAGGAAAGTGTTCCCTTTGCGGACAGAGGCAACTCCTCTAGCCTTAGAGTGGGTCTAGTAACAGCAAAGACAAAACAACAATTGATTCCTTTAAATAGTCATCATTGGAGGCCTACCTCAAACCGGTGGTTGATGAAGTTCCGTTGCGCTGCTCCAGCATCCATTTCCTTTTCCTTAATGAGCAATCAACCCAAAACACCACAAGAAAACAACATAGCACGTAACCGAGAACAACAATGATATATTTACTTATAAAGTCAAGAAATCATGAGCTATCAAGTAAATTACATACAAGACATAGGAAAACATCATTGATTGTATTAATAATGAATCAAGAGCAAAGCTTACAACCAAGTCTTGACGTCGCAAGCCTTCTTGGATGGGTCCAGCCAATATGTTTCTTCAAGCATTCACACTCAAGGATGGGTCTCCCAAACAAACAATATCTCTCTCTCACTCACAAGCTTTAATACAAAGTTAAGGGCACTCCACAACCTCTTACAAACTATTAGCAATCCCACACTTGTCACACTCACACCAAGGCTATCTATCAAACTCAAAAGTACTAGCAGCACTATCCAACCAAAAGAACTAAAAAACTAGTAGATCATAGCAATGGTTAGTGATTTTATAGGAGTCTCCATGAAATGAGAGAGAGAGATCTTATCCTCAAGGGAGGTTGCACAAGAGGCGGAACCACCATCACAAAGGAGGAAAGGCGACCCAAATTGACCCAACAACCAGCTCTAGAAATATCTAGAACGCTGACTATTTGAACTAATTTGCCAAATCTGGATCGTCGTTAGTCATGAACTAAAGATTAGCGATGATGTCGCAACGAGACAATGCATGACAGAGAACCGTTGCACATTTTAAGGGTTTACTAGTGACGATGCAAGAACTTAATAAAAAATGGTCAATCTTCAGTATTAGAGAGCACTTGCTTAATCTTCTTACATTGGTGGGAAGATATGAACATGTTTATTTGACACATGACACAACAGAGGGACTGAGATGAGGACAATGACAAATTACTATGTAACAAATTCCCCCTAAAGCATGAAGCCCGAGAGAGTGGGAGGGGTGAAATGCTTTACGAAATTGTGACCGAACTGGAACACCACCTTGAAGAACCGACAGGCGCAAGTACAACTGATATCTTTGATAGTGAAATACATGTACTCTAGGCATGGGCGTAGCCATCCAAAAGACATATGAAACTTGGTCTGTGGTATGGACGCAGCCACCTAGTGGATAAGACCATATATAATAAGAAAGGTATGGTTGCAGCCATTCATGAAGACTCAGGTATGGTCGTAGCCATCCAATCAAAGAGTCATGTATGTAATCACGAACCAGTGTAATCTTAGTCCGGGGTCTTGAAACCTTAACCGATCTTGGTACAAATTCTAGCATGCGAACAAATGTGCTGAGGTCAAGCATGATAGAAAGTCGCTTGATTATCGGTAAATAATGAAAATCGTTAACAAGCGCGAGAGAAACCATCAATAATGCCAATGGCTCTCAAGGTACTCTCTAGTACAATCCACCAAGTGCGAAAAATGAGCTAAAGTTGAACACTCGTGAATCACCCAATTGAAGACCAATGATGACAGTGTATCGTCAGGTGTGAAGAACTTGCCATTGAGGCATGCAAGCTCCAAGGTACCAAAGGGGACCTCTAGACCAATCTCCTGGATAATGAGCTGATGTCGATAGGAGAGGGTCCGTCGCAGGAGGGCCATAACGTTGCCCCCATCAACAACACGAGATAAGGAACAAGTGGTAGATGGTAAAACAGAGTATCAGAGGAGGAGGTAAGGGTGTGAATTGCAGAAGGATTATACTGTTGAACATATTGGCGACATGACTTTGGAATGTGGCAGCATTTTAGTACCAAGGGATCAGAGGCTTGATGGGGACAACATGGATCAGATGGAATGAGGCAAAATGTCAACCCAGAACCCCGGAAGGCCAAATGATGATTTGCAAATATTCCAACCCGACAAGAAGCAAAAGTGTCGATGTTCAAGAGTGACTAGCTGCCTCAGGTAACCAATGATGACTTCCAAATTTTCCTCCACCATTGCTGGCGAGTATCCCAATTATTTTTGAAAACAAGTTTGAAGGGGATAACATATGCTTGTGATATGAGTTCGACCTTCGGATGAATCCAACCTAGTGATAATTTAACGAGCCCTAGGGAGGAGAAGCTCGAGTCTCGTCATGGCGACGAGTCCAATGTCGTCAGGATTTAACGACTCTGACACAAGGAAAACTCGGAGTTTTTTCCATGTTTAGAGAGTTTGAAAAAAACACAGAAAAGAAAACTCTAGGGGGTTCCTTTTTCATAAGTTTGACCATTACGATCAAGGAGTACTTTTCATAATTAGTGGCCCTGATCCGAAAAAGTAGAAAAGCGATCGAAGACACACCGTTTCGTAACCAGTATCGAACTCGAAATAACAAAATTTTGGCATTCTTTTCATGTTTATACGGTTAGAAAAAAGCTCGAAGTGGACCGCCTTTTTATTTCGTTTAACGAGTCAAAAGGGAAAAACTCGGCAATCTTTTCATATTTTATGAGTCAGAAAAGAGATTAAAGGTGACTCGTACTAGAAGAACAAGTGGTATAAAGGGTAGCAACTGGGTCCGACAATGGTGGAACCGCTCAAAACATGTAATGGTCAAGAGGCTGGCTAATAAAACCACTCATCACTGCGGACCCTCAGAAAAGGAAAAACAACCAAGTGAAAGCATATGATCGGCCAAAGAGATGGTGGCGATGGAATGAAACAAACAAGGCTCATCTAGAAAAATTTAGCGGATAAAAATGACAATCACGAGATGTAAATCGGGTATGGGTTCATTTTTACACAGGCTTGAACCATGGAGAACTCTGTTGGATTCAGTTTCATGTTTACACAAGCTTGAAATGAAAAACTATGCTTGTTATAAGTTCGCATGCCCCTAGCATAATGACGCAAATCGAGGTGCATGCCCCCCAAGCTTCATTGCATTCAACGAGGTGGATGGAATGAAGGTTCACTTTCGAGATCTTGGAAAGACTCTACTCGGATTTTACGAGATCTTAATCAAAGACTCGATTTGGAAAGGGAGTGGTTTCATTTTTTAATGAGGTTGACATAGTAAAATAACTATCCTCATAACCCTTTTTCATTTTTTAACGAGGTTGACATAAGACAAGGAACTATGCTCCACACCCCTTGTTTCATTTTTTAACAAGGTTGACACAATATCAAACTATCCTCAGACATTTATTTCATTTTTTAACGAGGTCGACACAAGAAATAACTACCCTCGAACACCTTGTTTCATGGGCCATAGGAGAACATGGCTCCCAAGAGGTCTTCGCGAGAGGGAAGAAATGCACTCCGGGAGGAATACATGTCATGAGGCACGAATGACAGATTGGGTTCCAATGCCCCCAGTGCATGATGTACAAGACCATATGCATGATCATCAACAAATGCGGAGATGGAACAGGTAGCCACATAACTGACCTACGGCTGGGAAGGTACTGCTTGCGAGCAAGAACCGATAGGGGACAACAGCTGCACAGGTGGCACCGAGGGACTAAAGAACGATAATTGATCTATGGTCACCATTCTTCCATTGTGTGGAAAACAAACCACACGGAAAGGTGAAGAGACAAGGGCTCCCATGGCATAAATATAGTCACGGCCAAGGAGAACACTGAAATATAAAGCATCTTGGACAACCATTACTTCTATATAGAAGGTTTTGCCTCCCAAAGTAACAGGAAACTTCGGAAGGATCCCTAAAGGTTGACTGGTTCCTCTGTCAAACATCAACAGATTCTGCGTGATCGGCACAAGCTGTGGGGAGCCCAAATCTTGCCAAGTAGTGAAAGGCATGAGGCTAACCAACAACCCTTATCTAAGACAGTGCCAGGTACTGCCTTATCATAGGCATGTACTGTAATCTGAAAAGGCACGTAGGATGGAAGGCGGAATGAAGTCAAATGACTCCAGTCGAAGGAAACAACTGAAATACCTGGTGGGGGTATCATATGATTTTCCCCATGCTCAATAGGAACCGGAGAAGGACCCCCTAAATCAATTGGGATAGGAGGGTCGTTCTCGGACTCTGGAGAATCTGACAAAATGAGAAGAACATGAGTAGAATGATCATGATGCTCTTCTGGAACAGAGTGATCAATAGGTGGAGAATCCAAGTCGACACTCTCTGACCAATGGTTGGTCTGGAGCAGGCTTAGCATAGCCAGGTTCGGAAAGAGGAGAACAAACCAGAGAAGAATCTAAGTCAATCTCTTTGCCAACGGGGAGAGGGTCTGAAGAGAGCCTCTGATAACCAACGAGAAGTTGAGGTGAAGAAGCTGTAAGACTTTCCAAAACGGCAGAAGCTTTATCCATGAACAAACAAAGGTGAAGGGGGTGGTTGCCTTCACACAATCTACAGGGGAATCGAGTCTTCCCTTTCTTCTTACCGCTGCCAGTTGAGGATTGAACATTGACATGAGCTTCAGATGATGATGAGGGACGAGCCAAATCGTGAGACCATACTTCTAAGATCTTAGGAATGCCAGGACAATCACGAAGAAGATGGTCACCCTTACACAATTTATAAGGAAACTTAACCTTCCGCGGAGGAGCAGAAGGTGGTTCAACCTGTGACGTACTTGGGACATGAGCTGGATGGGTGGCTAGACGCTTATCCAACTTCTTCTTCTTCTTCTTCTTCGTCTTCTTCTTCTTATCCACTTGGTTGTTGGATGTAGAACTTTCACTAGGAGAAGTAGGAGAGGAGGAGGAAAAAATAGGGGAAGAAGGTGTAGGCTCAACCATGGAATCAACATGTTGTGGTTCAGACGAAGGAGACGGTGGAACAGGAGTCATGACGCTCAGGACCACCGAGGTTGAAAACAACCAAACGGGCAAACCGATGGTTAACCCAGGCAAAGACAACGTTGCCATGTACGGCGCGCCGACATTTCCAAAAGGCGGAAACAGACCAGGATTTCCATCTGGGGGAAGACCTTGGCCAGTAGACTCGGGGAATGTTGCCATCGGGAATGAGCCTGAAAAACACTCTTATCACAACCTAGAACTCGAACTGTTACCAAAAATATTTCGTGGGCAGTAATTTTATGATGCAGGAACAAAACTTGACCTTTTCATGTTTCAAGAGTTGAGAAAAGGATGAAAATTTGACTCTATCTCTTTCAAGGTTTAATGAGCCTGAAAGGACAAGTGCTCAGATGGACCTTTTCTTTTAAGGAGTCGAAAATGAACGAAAGTGACTACTCTGGAGAACTAAGCAAAAGGTTTACCAGACAAACCGTAAAACTGCATATACACCTTGGCGATCATATGAAAACCAAGCACTTTCCGTACGATAGTCAATCTTCCCAAACGCTGTGTTCGGTGCGTTACGGTTTACAAGGCGGCATACACGGCTTCCTAAGGATATAGGATGATAACCTAGTGGGGTCTCCTAACATATACTCGACAGTACTGGGAGTGCAAGTCTGTACTAGTAGCTATTGAGTTACAGAAGGAGGAATCACCCAACCTTAAGTGAAAGCAATAGTGACTAGGTTTAACGACGCTGGAGCACGTCTCTAGCCTAGACCTATAAATAATGTGCGTTATGTTCCAATGTGTTGTTAAGTTCATTCAGTTCATTTAGAGTTGATCTTGAATTATGTTTCAATTTTCAGGCCCTACCGTATGTAGATAAAAACCCTAGGATGCAACTAGAATGAGTGAAGCATCAATCATTTGGATGAACACCTACTTAAAGGAGGGTAGAACGCTCATTCACAAGCAAACACAAGCGAATTCAAACACTAAGAAACACAATGCATCAATACACTAATCTCACGATGCATCGATACTACTAATGAAAGATTTAGAGTTCGATTTTCAATTTCTCAAACATGAAAATTTGAAATGCACATATACTTTCACTTTCGTATATCAAATGAATGCAATCCCTAATTTTTTGTTTTGAATTTAAAGAGGCAAACAAGCAAGTGTGAACTGATCGATCCAAACAATTGTGATCTATGCTTAGTAGTGAAGAAATCGAATCAACTTAAAAAATTGGTTAAATAATTGACACTAAAAATCAACTAGCAAGAAAACAAGCAGCGAAAAATCTCAAGCAAATCAATAAGACAGTTGTGGATGAACCTTGGATAGACAAGCAACCCAAGCAAACGGTTTGAAATGCTTAAGAGAGCTAGGTCATAGGGTCTAAAAACACAAGATTCACTCAAATGAAATCAACGAGACAATACCTTAACCAAAAGCAATCAAAACAAGCTAATGAGAGACAAGAAACAGTAGGGGATAAACAAGACTAATGGATTTAGGAGTTAAAGTTGTAAAAAAAACTTTACAGGAATCGTCGCAGGTGTTACATTGACAATTAGAGACTAGTCACAAGTGTTATACTAAAAACTAGATACGTCGTCACAAGTGTTACACTGAGAACTAGATACTAGTCACTAAGGTACACCTGTTTTCAGAGACGGTCCGATTTCAGCAGTCGTCGCGGGAATTAAACTAGAAACTCGAGACGAAAGCCAAATAGTCGCGGGTACAAAGCTAGAACATCAACGACGTCGTCGTGACTGTTAGGCTATCTTTAGCGATGATCTTACTTAAGAAAAAGACAAAGTAAAATCGCCTAAATGACACCAGATAATCTTTCCAAGCAGTAAGGGGACTTCCCAGATGGACCCAGGTAACCCAAAAAACTGATGGTTTAACCCCAAAATTCAAGAGACAATGAATCAAAACTAAACAAAAGCAAACAAGAGAAAAAACATACAAAGAAATCCTCAGCGGAGTCGCCAACTTGTGAAGTAGGAAAGTGTTCCCTCTATGGACAAGGCAACCCCTCTAGCCCTAGAGTGGGTCTAGTCACAACAAAGACAAAACAAAAATTGA
>APFE031084118.1:0-14627 GCA_000404065.3 Pinus taeda
ATTTCAGTTAGATTCTGAGATTGAGTATCTATCATCTAGACAAATGTCTCTTTTCTCTATGGAATAATTTGGAAGTTCTGCCATTGAGATCTTTCCAGGAAAAACATTGAATATCAATAAAAATTTGGAAAGATCACAACAGGAAGAACTGACCAAAATCTTGCAAAAACATTCTACTGCATTTGCATGGGAGTATACTGATATGAAAGGTATTGATCCTAAGACTTGCATTCATCACATTTACATTGAGGAAAACAGTAGACCAATCAGACAACCTCAAAGAAGGATGAATCCAAACCTTAGGGAGATAGTGAAAGAAGAGCTCCAAAAGTTACTTAATGTGAACTTCATTTATCCAATTTCAGATAGCCGATGGGTTTCTCCTTTGGTTATAGTACCTAAAAAGAATGGTAAATGGAGGGTTTGCATTGATTACAGGGAATTGAAAAAAGCAACCTTGAAGGATCACTTTCCTTTACCCTTTATTGATCAAGTATTAGATACTTTAGCAGTCAAAAAGTATTTCTCATTCTTGGATGGTTTTAGTGGTTACAATCAGATTCAGGTAGCACCTGAAGATCAAGACAAGACCACATTTACTTGTCCATGGGGAACTTTTGCCTACCGAGTACTTCCTTTTGGATTATGTAATGCACCCGCAACATTCCAAAGGGCAGTACTAGGAATCTTTTCTGATCTAATTCATGATTGTGTAGAGGTTTACATGGATGATTTTACAGTTTATGGTGATTCATTTGAAGAGGAATTAGAGAATTTGGAAAAGGTCCTTATCAGGTGTAAGGAGACAAACCTTTCATTAAGTCATGAGAAATGCTTTATGATGTTTACTGAAGGGATTGTTTTAGGACATCATATTTCAGGAGATGGAATTATGGTTGATAGATCAAAAGTTGAAGTCATCTCCAAGCTACCTATTCCAAATTGTCAAAAAGATGTTAGAATTTTTCTTGGGTTTACTGGGTATTATAGAAGATTTATTGAAAACTTCACCAAAATAGCGTCTCCTCTCTTTAAATTACTTACAAAAGACTGTGAATTCAAATTGGATCCTAATTGTCAATCTGTATTTGAAGCTTTGAAAACAAGAATATCTGAAGCACCCATTTTGAGAGGGCCAAGTTGGAAACTTCCTTTCCATATTTCTACAAATGCTTTAGATACAACTCTTGGAGCTATGTTGGGTCAAAAGGATTTAGTTCCTTATGCCATTTACTACACCAGTAAAAAATTGACTCCCACAGAGTTAAATTATACTATGACTGAGAAAGAGTTCTTATTTGTTGTTCATGCAATCAATAAGTTTAGACATTATATAACAGGCTACGAAACTTTTGTCCATACTAATCATTCTGCCATTAGATATCTCATGAACAAACCTGTTACCAATGGCAGAGTCACAAGATGGCTTTTAATTTTACAAGAATTCAATATTACTGTGTTAGATAGACTAGGAAAACAAAATACAGTAGCTGATTTCTTGTCTAGAATCCAAAATACTAACGAAGATTCTCCTGTAGAGGATAAGTTTCCAGATGAATATTTGTTTGCAGTAACTACTAAGGCTCCTTGGTATGCAGATATTGCTAACTATTTGGTTACAGTGAAGCTACCTCCACACTTATTTCCTAATGAAAAAAAGGAAAATTATTTAGGAGAGTTCAAATTATTCATGGATTTCTAATGAATTTTTTAAAACAGAGCTAGATTGTGTGATCAGGAGATGTGTTCGGGAAGATGAAATGCCAGACATCCTCAAGGCATGTCATGATGAACCTTGCGGAGGACACTTTGCTAATAAGAGGACAGCCTATAAAATCCTTTCTTTAGGATATTATTGGCCTTCTCTCTTTAAAGATGCAAAACAATATGTCAAAAGATGTGACAGCTGCTAGAGAGTTGGGAGACCGACTCTTTCAAATGAAATGCCATTACAACCATAGGTACTCATCGAACCCTTTGAAAAATGGACTTTAGATTTCATTGGACCAATTAATCCACCATCTAGACAAAAGAAATATATATTGGTTTGCACTGATTATGTCACTAAATGGGTAGAAGCCAAGGCATTGCCTTCTGACACTGAAAATTCAGTTGTTCAATTTCTTTTTGAGGATATTTTTACTCGTTTTGGTGTCCCAAGAGAAATTGTGACAGATCAGGGAAGTCAATTTGCATCTAACTTGATGGAGAAGCTGATGGAAGAATATAAAATCAAGCATAGAAAATCTACTCCTTACCATCCTCAAGCAAATGGTCAAGTGGAATCTACAAATAAATTTCTTGAGAGCATCATCACCAAGACTGTTCATCTCCATAGAAGAGATTGGGCAGAAAGGCTTCCTGAAGCCTTATGGGCCTACAGAACTACATGGAGGAACACAACATGAGATTCTCCCTATGAACTTGTTTAGGGGAAAGAAGTCCTGCTCCCCATTGAGTTTCAAGTCAAGACCTTCAAGATGGCAGTTTAGTTGGGGATGAATCTATCAGAAGCCCAAAAGCACAGAATGGACAGTTGAATGAGCTAGATGAGATCAAACAAGATGCAATCCTAAGAACTGATCTAGTTTAACATCAAAGAGCTAAGTGGCATGAAAGATATATTAAAGAGAGAAAGTTTCAAGAAGGAGATTGGGCCTTACTTTTTGATTCCAAATTTAAATACTTCAAAGGAAAGTTTCAGACTCATTGGCTTGAGCCATATGAGATTGATAAAGTCTTTGACAATGGAGCGGTAGGAATCAAGACTATTGATGAATCTCAGACTACTCTTATTGTGAATGGCCACCGATTTAAAGTTTATCATAAGCCACTTTTGAGAGAAGAGTTTGTCAAAATCTTCCAAGAAAATTCTGCAATAAGGCTGGTGGAGAAGAATCCTTCTCCCCCATCAGCCTGATCTTGGTTTCTTGTGGTTTCTAAAAAAAAAAGAAGAAGAAGAAAATGTATAAGCCTGAAAACCAATCATGGATTGGCAGTCTTATACATAAAATATGGAGTGAAAATCAGGGGCACCTGACACTCCATATTTAAAAAGAAAAAGAAAAAAAAATCTCCTCTCATGTTCTTTCCATCTTCATTCCATCTCACCCACTCATTCCATTTCATTCCACTTCCATTTCATTTTCATCAGCATTCTCACTCCATTCTCATTCCATTTTCATTCCATTCCATTTCATACATAAATTTCCCTTTCAGGACTATTTTCATTCAGCTATTTTCTTCTAAACTATCTTTGTGCAGATCAGGGGGTGTTGTTTCAGTTTCCGCAGCTGACCACCGTTTCCGCAGCTGGAACCTGTTTCCGCAGCTAGAAACGATTTCCGCAGCCAGAATCACTTTGTTTCAAAATAAAATCAACTGTTAGTGCCAAAAGCATGCAATTCAGGTGTACATGAGCTAAGGACATGGGGCATCATCAAAAAATCAAAAAGGAGCAACTGGTTAAAAATCTTAAGCAAAGAATGACAAGTGTCCAAAGGTATGATCAAAACTCTTTATCAAACAACACTTCAAGTCATCATTATGTATAGTTATTAACCCATGATCGGTTCTTCTATGTGCAATGATTTAATTATCCACCCACTACCATTCCTATTCTGTAATACCATCCCATACACCTCGCATTCACTCTCCCTAACGGTCTTATGATTACCCGAGTTCAAACTCAAAAATGACTATACTTCTATTTATGACTCGTACTCCTAATACGTGACCTATTGCATTACGACTCTTACAAGCCATAATTCCTGCAGCCGTCTACTTGAGATGTGTAAACCTCACATACAGTCACCTAACTCAGGAAAATCAAGCCGTTACTCCACTCATATCATAATCCCCGCATATACTCATGTTCATTTTATAAATTCAATCACGGTCACCCCTGCTCACTTGTTGTTCTTCCTGTGATCCGGGCATTCCCTCTGTTTCCAACTGTAGTCAATACGTTTTGCTTGATGCTTTGACTACAGCCACTGCAGCCATCCTAAAACCCCGATTACAGCTGCTATAGTCTCTCCTAAAAACTCTGTGACAGAGCCATTCTTCCTTAACCCTCATACGTAGATACAAAGAACCCTCAGTGAATTTAAAGCCGAGAATGGGAAAACTGCTGAGAGCCGAGCCGGAAGGATCAAAATACTTGGAAGGTTATCACCAAGTCAAGGAATTATTAAAGAAATCCAAATGGCTCCGGTTTATTCATAAATTCAAAGTATAATAAGGAAGTGACTAAAACCTTTGCAAGGTCCTTTAACGGACAGACAGTAGAGGTGGGAGACTTAAAGTTTGCGGTGACCGAGGCCACAATAGCAGCAGCTACAGGCATGCCTCAAGACAGAGAAAGATGGTTCAAAAATAGGAGCGTAGATGACCAAATCTGGAGAACGATGCTGCGCAATCAAGGTATGGATATCACAGTTTTCACTCGAGGTATCCCTGTGCATGTATTGAAAGAAGAATGGTCTGGTTTATTGTTGGTTATACAGAAATTTATTACATGTGAGGGCCGTTTTGGCTCTATGTACATGTACCATGTGAGGTTAATGATGCATTTTATAGATGGACATGTTCTTAATTTACCACATTTTCTACTAGCAAGTTTAAAGAAAATGAGTGTTATAGTTCAAAAGCATGTAGGAAACATTGAGCCACATCTCTATCATCACGGGCTCATAAGAATTCTGATTGAGGAGTAGTTAAAGAAGTCTAAGGATACTTGGGAACAATTTCTAACAAGGAACTACTTCCAAGAGCTAGCTGAAGCCTCTGGAAGTAGTCCATCAAAAATCCCAAGGAAAAGTAGGAGGAGGGATAAAAATGTTACAGCCCAAGACTCCCCTCTTAAAGAAATTGAAGAGACTACCCAAAAAGAGGAAGAAGACCAACCCAAGAATAAGAAACAAAAGAAAGAGAAGGGAAAAGTAATCACTCAATAAATCTCTCCATCACTTGAAAAATCCTTGGAAGAGGACTACCAGCCTCTGTCAGAAAGGCTAGTGGATCTCAAAGCTGCTGCCCTGGCCAAGAAACAACAGAAAGGGAAACAGAGTGCAGAAAAGACAGTTGTGAGTTCATCCTTGAGAAGAAGCTCTCGGTTAAAAGGAAAATGGAAGAAAACAAAGGGAGATTAGTCCCACATTATTGACTTAAGTGAAGAAATACTTGAGAAATCACCAGAACAACCAAGCCTTGACATAAGCCCTCCACGAGAGGAAATTCCTTTTCGGCAAGAAGGAGCAGGCAGTCCTCCTCCACAAGAATTTGAGTTCAAACAAAGAAAATCACCTGATGTGGATCCTTATCAGCAAGAGGTATACAATTACCTGGAATCCCTAGAGAAATTAGCTGTAAGACCTAGCACTTCTTTTCCACTTGATGCACAGGTTCAGTCTCTAAAACAAGAAGTGTTTGAACTGGAAGTCCTAAATAGACACATAATACAAGAAAATGAAACACTCAAAGAGCAGGGTAAAGTGGACAAAATGGTCCATGATAATACCATGCTCCATTTAGGACTATGGCAGAAGAATAATAGAAGACTAAAAAAGAGATGCAAAAAGCTAAGTAGGGCTCTAATTAATCTCAAGTTTAAATGTCTTGTTAGAAAACCAAGGATGATGATGACAATGGCATCAAGGAAAAAGAAAAGAGGACTAGATGTCCTTACAGAGACCTCGGAGCATGTAGATTAAAAGGGAAATCACTCAGTTTTGGTTGCATGAGGACATGCAACACCTTCACAGTGGGGGTATGTTGAGCCTCAACCTTGCACCTTCCTACACACCCTCTTAACCCTCATACTCCACTCACTTCACTCATCCAGTGGTTGAATCATTGCATTATAGTTTAAAAAGGACTGTTTATATGGTTTTCTAACTATACTGATGTCTGTTGTTTGGTTTAGTCTTTTGTTCATGCAGCTGTGGAAACTTGTCAGTTTCCGTAGCCAGCACAGGTTTCCGCAGCCAGCACAGGATTCCGTAGCTATTTTGTTAAAAGGTGTGCTCCAGGTGTCTTTTGAAGGAACGGGCTATATGGGCAAGCTACAGATGGCATGTACATCGATCGTGTCCCTTTGAACCGGCCAAATCACCCATTAGAGGCTGCGGTCAACCAAAGTCAAAGACGTGGCCAACCAAAGAGTCCAGCGGTGGCATGTCACTATTTTAGGCACGTGAATGATACGTGGCCTAGTTCCCAGCTCACGGAGGCTCCAGCGCACCTGAGGATCGTTCTTGAACAATGAATCTAACAGCCAACCACTCCAAGATTTAAGAAGCATAATGACAGTTACACTAGATCTCGGCTCAAGAGATCTACGTGTCTATGGCATGCAGTTAATAGCATAAGTAGTTGATTAGTTAACTGTAGAACTTTTACATTATAAATAATGTGTTGTCAAATGCTGTAAGGAGAATTTTTGGATGCATAGAATTCCTGAACTGTTATGTAATTTCCACACGCTGCTGGTTATTTTGTCACCCCACTGTTTTATATGTTGCTGATTTGAATACATGAGTAGACCTTTCTAAAGATAGTCTTGTGATTATTTGATTGGCTGAAGTGGCAGAGGGCCCCTGCACGCTGAAGCCCTGTAAAGTATTTGTTTAGTTTCATTATGCTTTTATTTTATTGTTAGCTTGTACATAATATGTTGCTTTATGTTTCTGCTGTTCATATCTTTATCTTTGTAAACTGATCAGTTCTTTTTGCATGTTCTCTTAGGCAGCCCAGGCAATCTTTCATTTTCTTTAATAACTTTTGGCATATGTGATCATCTTTTCCTTCCTGCTAGCTTTTATTTTCTGCAATTTACATTTAGCATTGTCCTTTTCAAGTTGTTATTTGTTTATTTCTTTTTCTGCTAAATTAGATGTTATACTGCTTAACAATTTATGATTTCTTTCTATGGTCAAATGACTATATCAGCAGGAGATCAGAAGATCACTAACTGTAGTGTGATTTAGTTGTCATATTACTTACTCATAGTTGCTTTCCGTAAAGTAGATTGAGCTGAATGGTAAAGAACTAAAAGAATCTAAGTAGTGTGATTAATTTATTTTTACATTTAGTTATCATATTGCTTGTTATGTTCATGATTACTTCCCCAAGGTAGATTGAGCTGAGGGGTAAAGGATTTGAAGAATTCAAGTAGTGTGATTAGTTTCCTTATGCAATTTATTTTCTTAAACAGTTAAATATCATATTGCTTGTTATGCTCATGATTACTTCCGCAAGGTAGATTCAGCTAAGGGGCAAAGGATCTAAAAAGCTCAGGTAGTGTGAGTTAGCTGCTTTACTTTAAGTTTGAGTTTTTTTTCAAGTTTTTGCTTTCTTTTCATTTTCAGCAGCAAGGATACTGGGCCATTTCCATTAGTTTTCTTTTCGATGCGTTTTGTTTTCTCTTAAGAATTGGTTTCATTTCAGTTATTGTAAATCTTTCTTTTGAGCATTTTTCAAGTTTAGAAATCATCACCATTTACACTCCACACACTTCACACTTCACTTTCATCACCACACATTAAGAAAAGAATAAAATCCAAAAACAAACTAAAAAAGCTTAAAACGACAAAAGCCTAAGGAAATGGTTATCTAAGTACATATAGTACACCTCACTTTGTCAGTTTACGAACCCCGGGTTGACAATATAAATAGCAATTTAGATCACACTAAATTGACCAAACAGTAGCTAATCCAACCGTCATGCTCAAATCATGAGAATGCACATCCTCATGCCACCATCAGTTTCCCAAAGCATCCTGCCACATCGTGAACTCGATCAAGAATCCATCTCCATATAAGTCAACCATGCTCAGGTCCATGAATTAGTAGTCCTCATCTCATCTGCAACATGTCATCCATGATGTTTGGTGTCAATGTGCTATATGAAATCAGGCACATCTATCCCAACATCATCCATAAGTGTGCCTCCTCCATATGAAGAGACCATCTCATCAACTCCAACTCTCGGTGTGTCACATCCATGTCCATGAAGCTACCTCCATCACATCTGCAATGTGTCATCCCCTCAAGTCATAGAAACAAGTATACACCTGTCTCATCTATCCATTTGTTGCCCATGATCAAAGATCAATCAGCTCCCATGTGTAGAAGTAGTTGATTCTCTGCTCAACCCATGCCCAAGTGTTGCCGCCAAGGCATCATCATCATCGTAACTCCATCACTCCAAAGTGCCTTATATCAATCCTCTACATCAATTCACTCTTTCAAGCCATGTCCCATGCATGTACTTGAAAGTATGCACCCCATCCTGCATCAAAGTCTCTGATCTCATCTCCTCAACGCATCAGATCCTCTAAGTCCACCATATATAAAGTCCCTAAAAGTCACAACAATCTCATGTCATCATGAGCTCCATAAGTCATCCCCAACCAACACTCTAGAAAGCATACAAGTCTCGGTCCAAAGGTCTCTGCAAGATGCCTCAACTCTCCATGTAGTAAGAATGCCCCATAGCCTGCTCACAATCCTATCCAAGTTCATGGCCTTGATTTACAAAAGTGCACAACCTCTCCATTGGCTCATAAGTAATAAGTCTCCATGTCACACTAGCAAATCCATCTACACAACATCCCTACCTTGGCACTCCTCATTGAATGCCCATAAGTGACATCTCTACAAGTGCTCCTGCACAATGTCCCTACATGAGGTTGCCATGCTCCATGTCTCCAACCTGATATCCATGACCAAGTTACCATGTAGTCCAACCAAGTAGACCCATCACAACAATCAGTCATCCCTATTCAAGCTGCAATATTCAGTCTAGTGAGCTCAGTCACCCAACCATATCATCATCACATGAGTCTCTCCATCATAGCTCCTCCACCTAAGTGTCCACCAGGACTATCTCTTAGTCTCGTCCATGAGAATTCCACCCAAGCAACTCAAGTGTGTGCCCTCCAATCTGTCCATGAGTCATGCCGGGCACTTAGCCATGTGGCTAAAACATGACCAATTCCTCCACATTGATCATCAAGTTCCACCCTTATCATGGGCCTTTGTACCTTCTACCATAAGGTCACAAACAACCATAATAAGTCCTGCAACAATCAACAATCCTTGTTTCTCCATACAAGGTCTCATCATAAACATCTATGGTAAGATGCTCCCTAGCATCGACAAACTGGCTTTGCCCTTCCGTGCACACGGTCCATCTACCAAATGCTCAAATGAAACACAAGTATCAATAGTACTTACATCATCATCATCATCATGAGGTTCCTCCATGAGAGTACCCTCATCCATACATGTCTGCAAACTACACGATCTTGGTCCAACTTGATCAATCTCAAGCTCATCCTCCATCATGATCATGTCTGCAACATCTTCAATTATCATAGCTTTCTCTTCCTTGTTTGCACAATCTGCAACTTCACCTTGCTCCATTGTCCATCCAAGTTTAAGAAGCTCATCTTCCACATTATTTTCCAAGACTGCAAGCTTATCTCGAATCCGGGGATTCTCCTTTTTCATCCACTTCAACCTGTATAAGGTAAGCAAGAGCTTCCCTTTGCATTCTTTCAAACCTGCCATGCCTTGTACTTCGTCTTCCCTAGTTCATACTTCGTTTGGTCCACAGACGCCCAAATCGTGTACACCTGCCCACACGCAGTCCCACTTGCCCACCTGACAAGTGCCCAAATCATATGACCAGCACGTAGTACCGCCTGCCCAATTCTATGACACCCGGTTCCAACCTTTACCAGCTTCACCAAGTCCCCTGCAACCATGAACCGACCCTTGCTCCACTTGTATGTGAAACTAGTTTCCTTCACCTGCAAGTACCTGCTTCCACTGTCACGAGAAACTTTGCTCTAACCAGCTCAACTGAGCTCTGATACCAACTGTCACGTCCCCAAGCCTAGGGTGGTCTTTCAACCGTGTCGACGAGGTGCGGCACCACCGAACACTTTCTTTTTAACAATACTCATGCACATGGACTATGCCTAAATTCGCTTTCTCCTACTTAGTTTTTGATTCTCAACCAAGTATTATGCAATTATCCTTTATACTAATGAAGCCCATACTCATTCATTATCCATAGAAATTATAACAAGAACATCAACAATTGCAACAAGTATAAAGGGGAGGGGCAACTCCCCGTAATGTGAGTCTGCCCAGTAATATATTAAGAATATCAATTTACAATATACAAGTGTGTCTTACCGAACCAAGTTTCACACTTAACCGAATATTACAAAGAGAGGAAAACCTACCTTTTATAACAATCTTGTGCACCTCTTTCACGAAGGGCAGTGCTCACCTGAGTCACCAAAATCCCTTTGCCAAGTCCTACACAAAATCTACACACCGTTCATACACTGGGGCACACTGCCCAACCTTCGTCCAACTCCAAGAATGTTACCAAGCGTATAGGCCTCTATGAGACATGCGCATGAGATATGCGCATTCTCCTTTTCCTTCTGCACACACTTCTTGAGTCCTTAGCGAAGATCCAAGTGATGTTCGTTGTATCCCAAATGAGCTCCAACCGCACTTACTTATACACGTCCAAGGGTGGGGTGGTGGCTCACCCGACCGACCACCCAAGGTTGGTTTACATACCCCCTTCACAAGGCTTGAATGCCCATTTAGAGGTTGGCTATCCATTATAGAAGTCGTTCATTCCATCCTCAAACCATCGTATAAACCTTATGCCTTTTTCCTCGTGTTTTTCCATAAGTGTCGTTGAAGTTTGCACTTTTGTCGCAAATACTTGTGGTAACGTCGCATCATCATGCAGTGCTGCCCGGCGCTCCACCCGCTTGCGGTCGTGCACACTCGGGCGCCCGACGCCCGCCCGTCACACAACTATAAGGTGTTAAAGGTATACACGGTTTGGGCGTCTATGGACCAAACAAAGTACGAACCGGGGAAGACGTGCAACAAGGCATGACAAGTTTGGAAGAAGGCGAAGGGAAGCTCTTGCTTACCTTATACAGGTTGAAGCGGATGAAAGAAGAGAATCCCCAAATTCGAGAGAAGTTTGCAGTCTTGGAAAAGAATGTTGAAGATGAGCTTATTCAACTTGGATGGACAAAGGAGCAAGGTGAAGTTGCAGATTCTGCAAACAACGAAGAGGAAGCTGTGATAGTTGAAGATGTTGCAGACATGATCATGATGGAGGATGAACTTGAGATTTGTCAAGTTGGACCAGGATCGTGTAGTTTTCAAACATGTATGGATGGGGGTACTCTCATGGAGGAACCTCATGATGATGATGTAAGTACTATTGATACTTGTGTTTCATTTGAGCATTTGGTAGATGGACTGTATGCAGGGAAGGGCAAAGTCAGTTTGTCGATGTTGGGGAGCATCTTACCATGGATGACTATGATGAGACCTTGTATGGAGAAGCAAGGGTTGTTGAGTGTTGCAGGACTTGTTGGGGTTGTTTGTGACCTTATGGTAGAAGGTACAAAGGCCCGTGATAAGGGTGGAACTTGATGATCATTGTGGAGGAATCGGTTATGCTTTAGCCACATGGCTAAGTGCCCGGCATGACTCATGGACAGATTGGAGGAGGGCACACACTTGAGTTACTTGGGTGGACTTCTCATGGCCGAGACCAAGAGCAAGTCTTGGTGGAACCTTTGTTGGAGGAGCTATGACAGAGAGACTCATGTGATGATGTGATGGTTGGGTGATCGAGTTCACTAGACCGAAGATTACAGACTTGGATGAGGATGACCGATTGTTGTAATGGGCCTATTTGGTTGGGCTACGTGGCAACTTAGTCATGGACATCAGGTTGGAGACATGGAGCATGGAAGCCTTATGCAGGGACATTGTGCATGAGCACTTGTAGAGGTGTCATTTATGGGCATCCAATGAAGAGTGCCAAAGCAGGGATGTTGTGCAGATGGATTTGCTACTGTGACATGGGGATGTCTTACTTATGAGCCGATGGGGAGGTTGTGCACTCTTGTACAACAAGGCCATGGACTTGGATGGAGTTGTGAGCAGACTATGGGGCATTCTTACTACATGGAGAGTTGAGGCATCTTGCAGAGACCTTTGGGCCGAGAATTGTATGCTTGCTGAGATGTTGGTTGGGGATGGCTTACGAAGCTCATGATGACATGAGATTGTTGTGACTTTTGGGGACTTCATATATGGTGGACTTAGAGGATATGATGCATTGAGGAGCTGAGGTCAGAGACTTTGATGTAGGATGGGGTGCATACTTTCAAGTACATGCATGGGACATGGCTTGAAAGAGTGACTTGATGTGGAGGATCAATATGGGACACTTTGGAGTTATGGAGTTACGATGGTGATGGTGCCTTGGTGACAACACTTGGGCATGGGTTGAGCCGAGACTCAACTACTTTGGACAGCATGTTGCAGATGAGATGAGGGCTACTTCATGGACCTGAGCATGGATTACTTGTATGGGGATGGATTCTTTATCGAGTTGATGATGTGGTAGGGGTGTTCAGAGAAACAACTGATGGTGGCATGAGGATGTGCATTCTCATGGTTTGAGCGTGACAATTGGACTGGCCATCCGACTAGTTCAGACATGGGGGTTAACAGTGTACAGAGATGTGTTGGCATTG
Source organism: Pinus taeda (assembly GCA_000404065.3). Lineage (NCBI taxonomy): Eukaryota > Viridiplantae > Streptophyta > Pinopsida > Pinales > Pinaceae > Pinus > Pinus taeda. The sequence continues at coordinate 12,606 of APFE031084118.1, forward strand.
TGTTGGAGTATCATGGCAGCAGTTCACATGGGATGACACATGATGAGGACGAAATGATGTTGCAGTGGGCATGTAGCTTGAGATGGAGGGACCAACCTTCCACGATGGGGAGTAGCATGTGGAGATTCTGACAGTGTGGTCGATGGTCATGGATTGAGATGATTTCTGATGTATGACATACTAATGGGCATATACCTTGGTATGGTGATCTTGGTGACAGATGGTAGCTAGGATGAGATATTGTCGAGGACGACACTGACTTCCATTGGGGGAGGATGTCAGGACCTGCGGTTCGTGCGACGGGCAGGGCGACTCCACCATGCGAAGTGCGTGCAAAACATGAAACGAAATGAACCTTGGGCGATTTTATAAGGTGTTGGGCAAGTTGAGGGGGTGGTCCCATGAGTTTGGCGGGCCGACCATCCTCCGGGCGAGAAAACACATTATGAACGTGCCGGCTGGGCATTTGGTGTGGGTCGGCTGGGTGACACAACCCGCCACTCGCCCTTATATATTGGAGGGCGTTTGGATGCAAACGACCATCGATCATTCGATCAACAAGTTCGAACATGGAGTTTTGAAGTGCGTGGATGAGCCCGCATGACGGGCGAAACTCGGGTGAAAACTCGTTCAGAAAAATCATTCGGATGGTCATTTGGAAAAATCGTTCAGACAATCGTTCGGGAAAGTCGTTCGGGAAAATCGTTCGAACGGTCGTTCGGGAAACTCATTCGGACAAACGTTCAAGAAAGTCGTTCCGGAAACTCGTTCGGACAGTTGTTCAGAAAAATTGTTCGCACAGTCGTTCAAAAAAGTCGTTCAGTAAAGTCGTTTAGGCAGGTCGTTCGGACAGTCGTTTGGAGGTCGTTCAGGCAGGTCGTTCGGGAGGTTGTTCGGGCGACCTGGGCGAGGTCGTGTGGCGACCCGAGTGAGGTTGTTCGAGTGACCCGGGCAAGATCATATTGTGACCCGGGTGAGGTCGTTCAAGCGAACCGGGTGAAGTCATGTGGCGACCCGGGTGAAGTCATGTGGCGACCCGGGTGAAGTTGTGCGGCGACTTGGGCGAAGTTGAACGGGTGAATTGTGGGCGTGCGGACGGGCGGCTGGGTGAGGGCACGTTGTGCACGATGAAATGGTGAAGTGTTGAGATTGTGAACGGAGGTGTGTTTCGGTTGGAGACACCCGTGTGTGGCGACTTGGAGGCGAGCCCGAGTTGGGAAAACAACGCAATGGTGCGACGAGGTGAACGAAGGGTTGGTGAGTTGTGCGGCGACCGTGCGGAGGTGTCGACGAGCTGGGCAACTGCGTTTGCCGAAGTTGTATACTTGGCTAAGTGTAAATTTGGGGTTTCCCAAGATTTAACTTGTGAATTGTAAAAACGAAAGATTCTATAATATATTGTTGGGCAGACTCATATCGCAGGGAGTTTCCCCTCTCTTTATACTGTTGAATTTCTCTTATATAATGCTGTGGATAATGAATGTGTATGGGTGTTCATTGGTATAAAGGATAATGTAATAATACTTGGTTGAGAATCAAAAACTAAGTAGGAGAAAGTGAATTTAGGCGTAGTCCATGTGCACGAGTATTGTTAAAAAGAAAGTGTCGTGGTGCCGCACCTCGAGCACGGGTTGAAGACCACCGTAGGGGAGTACATGAGCTATGCGCTCATCCTCTCCTCAAATCTGCGCACAAGTATCCTACTCCAAGAGAGGAGTGCGTATGATCAAGTGCGTTGAATGATTCCTTTGAACACTCAAGTCTCAAGTGTATATACCCTTCGTGGGTGTGGGTGGGCTTACCCAGCCGACCGCCCACACACCCCTTCAACGCAACGTTTGGGTGCTCATCAAGTCGGCCACACCCCATCATCGTAGGTCGGCCACCCCATCACCGCAAACGCTCTCACAAGGGTATAAACTCACACTTCCCTTAGTCATTTTTCCACACACTCGCACAACCTCGTCGCACTTCGTCGCATGTGTTCCGCAGCGCCATCGCACAACCTGTCCACGGTCGCAC
>APFE031084120.1:0-18097 GCA_000404065.3 Pinus taeda
CTCCTCATAACCTGATTCAACGATATCCCACAAATATTTTCTAATAAAAAAGGTTACCAATAATAATAATAATTCCCATCAAATTATGGAATAGACATTTGGCTAGAATTTGACATGAGTAACTTTGGCGAAATTCTAACAATAAAACTTCAGCCCAAAACAATTTTACCTAATCTGATACCACTTGTAGAATTGAAATGGCTTCTTTAATATAGGTGATAAGCTAACATAGTTATGAAGAAAAAAACATATAAAAAATGAACAAATAAAACACACTCACTGTGTGAGCTCAAACTTGTTGTAAATCTCATATTTAAGTAAACCATTAACTACATTGTTATATAGTAAAATTATTACTAATATAATTATCAATCAACTCTGAAACAAATCTACTGACACTACCAATCTTCTGAAAGCCAATTTTGAGCACTGACCACCCTAATAATTTGTTGTCTTATTTTGCACATAGAACACAAAATCTGCTGATTAATTTGTCAACAATTTACATAACAAGATTAAGCATTGTTCCCACAAATCTTGACTATTGGATTCAACTTATGAGGTTTATTGTAATTCCAATAACTATACACATTCCACACCATAACCCTAAAGGATTAGGTGTCCAACGTTCCCCCTCTTAATCCGAAACAGTGTATATGAGTCCAAGAAGAGAGCTAAAGTGTAAAAATGCATGGCAATCAATGGCTAGATGTGCTCTCTAAAATGGTGGTTTAAGGAAGACCACAAACCAAATTAGGTATAAGAACTCAACGTCTCCATCGATGGTGGTTTAAGTTTTACCACCAACTTGGGAACTCAAGCTCAAACTAGTTCTTGGAGAAATTATAAATGTTCTAGAAATTAAAGTCTTCTGCTTGTGGAAGTGGTCCCTGATGTAGGATTACAGTTAATCACAAATAATTCAAAATGGTGGTTTGAAGTTGACCACAAACTATTGGAACTTGGCTCCAAGGCTCATTCATTCTCGGAACATTTCCAAATCTAGTAAGAAGGTTTTTTTTGTTTGATTGTATGTGCTCACATATGGAAATTTTAAGATAATTGTAATGTAATCTCGGCTTAGAGATGACAATAAATTGAATTTCACTCATAACTTTAACTGTGGCTAAAACTATGATTATGGTTCAAGCTTGGGGCTCAACTAGTTTTAGCTATTGTAATAGAACAATCCCTAGATACCACAAATGTCATCCAGAACCAAGAAGCAATATGAATTTCAACTTTTATAGTTTTTCCCAAGCCCCTTTCTAAGGCTTTCTAGATTCTCTCAATTGGTATCAACTACAAAACAATTCTTTGGAGGCGGTTTTCTTAATTTGACGAACCTTGAAATGTTTCCATAAATGTGTACATTTTACTTTGAAACACAAGAGGCATGATTTTCACTTAAGCGTCATATAATATTCACATGCAATAGAATACTTAAGTAACCAAAAGTAGAACATGACTGATAATTCATTGCAATGATGCCATTACTTACTATATTCACCATGGGGAGGAATGCCATTTGTCACAATGTGATTTCTTTTACAATAAAATTCATGTTGTGATGAAGTTTGATGGAAGCAATCACTCCTTAAGAATATTTTGGTTTGTCTTGAGCAAAGCCAACTACTCCATCATAAAAATACTGATTTTCTCTTTACAATGTTATTTATGACTCTCAACCCCTCCTCTGTAACCTTCAAATCCTCTTGAAAGGGAGTTATTTTTGTTTCATCATTACCAATAGCTTACTTTTTCTTCTCTCCATGATTTTTATGATCATGCTCCATGGTGAGGGTTACCAAGACATAAGATATTGATCTATCTCTACTCACATGTTTGAAGAAATTCATTGGTGATATGCCTGTATAAATAGGAATATCTTCCATCAAGGAATAGGTGTCTTCCATAGTGCAACACAAAGACAAAGACCAATTTTCTATGTTTTTTATGGCGATGATCAAAATTCAAAACAAATAGTCTAGTATCAAGGAAGAGTAGTGTTGGTATGCTTCCAAGAAATCATGTAATGTAGATAAATTAAAAAATCTCCATGGATAGAAAGAGATAGGTTTTACAACACCATATACAAATAAAGATTCAAATAAATCCTATAAACTTTGATGGGAGAACTACGGAGAAAGGTGCTTGATAAAAACAACGTGATTAAAAAGAATATTCTTAGATTGCACAAATATATGTCCAATCAAAATTGAGAGAGGAATACCAATGGAATTTAGAATAGAATGACAAATAAACAATTATGAAAATTGGATATTTTGTGTCTGCAATTTGCATGTCTCAATTGTTCAGAAATTTAGTGGGGCATTTCATCATGGAAGAGATGGAAATGTTGAGAGGTGTTTCACTATGGAAGCGATGGAGTAGCATAGGTAGCTACCATGCATTCCAAAACCCAAGGTAGATAAACAACATAGAAATGGTCATGTGGAAATGAGAGAACAAGACCTAGAAATGGTTAATGGCTTAACGATTATTTTGAGTGGTAGAGATGATAAAATTACTAAAGTAGAACTGATAGGTCTTGGAATTGTTTAGCTAAAATGAAAGAATAGGCATGAAATTCACTTTCCTTAAACATGATATAAATACAAATATAGCATTTTGACCATTAGATCTAGCTTCCAAGGTTTCTTAGACTTCCAATAACTATCCATATTCTACACCATAACCCTAATGGATTAGGTTTCCAGTAAATCAATATATAATCACTTTAGAAATTATAAAAATCAAGGGATATAGAAAAGATATATCAATTAATATAGAATCATTCATAATTAAAAAAAATCAAGGGATATAGAAAAGAGAAGAAGAACACAAACACTAGGAATTCCTCTCCAATATAGTTGACAATTCTATTTTCCATGAAGTTGCAGAAAGAGGAAGGAGTTGTTGTTGCATAGATATTCCCTTGAGATTTGGTAGGAAGTGTGTGGAAAGAGAAAACTAATACCCTAATTGCAATGTCATAGCCATTCACATAAATGATAGAGAGAATTGGATATATGAATTTATCCCAAACCCTCATCGGTTTATGTAGTTTGTATGCCCCTATTGCGATTGAAAAGCTTATTCCTGATCAGAAATCTCACTCCAGCTACCCAAGTTAAAACCCTAGACATAAGTACAAACAAATAGGGACGAGATTTTCCTCCACGAAAGGAAAGTTATCATGCAATATAAGATTAATACAACAAATCAAGCATATTAATCACATATAGAGATGTGAAATGAAGAAGGAATCTAGTTTGCATTAATATCATAATGCAAGTACACAAGGAGTTATACCCCAACTGTAGTATGTTCTCTCCTTTGATTCCTCAATGCTCCTCTCCCCTCATCTTACTAACAAATCAGGATCATTTGAAATGCAAGAGAAGAATACTCTATTAATATTTCACTAGCACTACTGAGGTAACTCTCTAATTCCTCCCTCCCTGTCCCTTGAGAGGGTATCACTAATTAGCCTTTTCCTAGATTTGGGAGGATGTATCTGGACATTTAGATAAATGAGAAGTTCATATTTGATTTCATGTGAATTAGAGGGATATAATTCATGGATAGACTTTATGGAATGAAAAACAAGTAATCATTTATGAGTTTCATGCTCAATTATAAGATTTTCCCAACTCACTAAGAACCTTCTTCTCAATTATGAGTTTTTTTTCTTAATTATGAAATAATTATTATTTCATAATTATGAAATTATGACAAAATAAATATGATAAATTATAAAATTATGTACCTTCATCCCCATAATATCTAATAACATCCTTGAAAGACCCATATGAGGCAAACTAGGGTCAAAGGGGATGCATTCTAGAAAAAAACTAATGTAAGTTGAACTAGGGTCTCTATCACTAAAATAAAGTGGAAAAGGTTATTACAACTTGTGAGAGAGTGCACCATCTTAGAGGATGGGTGTTGATCACAAGAAGGATCATGTTTGGAGTGTGTTTCACTTGTATGGAATTATGTCCTTATTATGATATCCTTCCTCACCTATTATATATAGAAGAGAGGATGTAGGAATTTACAAGGTGAGTTCCTTAGATAGAACACCAAAGCACACCACTCACAAATAAATCATAGATCAATACATCAATATTTTTAACATGGTTAAAACCCTTAAAGAGGGAAACAGTTGATGGTCTGAGCCAATGTGACCACTTCATACAATTTATTAATAAAATAAAGAAAAATTACATAAGCTTCTCTCATGAATAGTCACCTTATAAATGACCCTCCATGCTCTTTAAATAGAGATCATGGACCAATCGGGTTTTAAGACATGGATCAAGTGTTGGTAATACCGAGGAGAGAATGAATTGTCAGATCACTTTATGTCTAGAACATATCATGACCGTCAGATTGTAAGTTACAAAAGTACATAGTAAAGAAACACACTTTACCTAACTCTACACTACACCAAGTTATACTTAACTAATTCCTATGTGTCGGAATACCCTAACATACCCCCTTAAGAACAACTTGGGATAGGATTGAAGGATTTACAAATATGACACAATAGGAGAAGGAAGGAGGCATGAGAGCCTATCCCCACTTAGTGACAATTTCCTGAACTCCTACCATAAATCGAAGTTTAGTAAACTTCACCTCTGTGATAGCCTTTGTAAAGATGTCTCCAACTTGATCATTAGTTGAAAAATATTGTGTGTCAATAACATGGTCATGAATGAGATTTTTGATGAAGTGCATGTGTAGTTCAATGTGTTTACTTCACTGATGTTGGACTGGATCTTTGCATAGTTGAATGGCACTTTTATTATCACATAAAAGTGTAGTCAGATGCTATTGCTGAAAGCCAAACTCCGACAGGATCTGACAAAGCCACATGGCTTCCTTAATAGCTTCTATGATGTCGCGATACTCTACTTCTGCTAAAGAAAGAGAAATGGCACTTTGTTTCTTGCAAGCCCATGTAATAGGTCTAGAACCAAGAGTGAAGACATAACCTGCAGTAGACTTCTGATCATCAGGGTCACCAGCCCAATCAGAATGAGTGAAACCAACCAATAGAGGAGATGCTTCTACATTGTAATGAATCCCAAATTGAATTGTACCTCGAACATAATGGAGTATTCTTTTAGCTTATTTCCAGTGACTTTCATGTGGGTCTTGCATAAACCGAGAAATAAGGTCAACAACAAAAGAGAGGTTAGGATGAGTATGGTTCATATACAAAAGTTTTCCTACAAGATGACAAGATAAGGTAGCATCAACTTCAAGGGAAGTAAAAGTGACTGAAATTTTGGCTCCAAACTGAAAGGGAGAAGGGGTTATCTTACAGTCTTCCATGTGAAAGTAGCGTAGAAGATTAGAGGCGTACTTGGACTGGGAAAGGGAAATACCTTCCTTGGATTGCAAGACTTAAATACCAACAAAATAATGCAAGTGTCCTAAGTTTTCCATTTCAAACTACTTTTTAAGGCTGGAATTCACATGGTTTATAAGGTTGGGATCACTACGAGTAAGGATAAGATCATCAACATAAAGAAAAAGAATGATAAGTGACTTACCCACTTTCTTGGTGTAGATAGTATTGTCAAACTGACACCTAGAAGAGCGAGTATCTAAACGAAAGCTATCCATTTTGGCATACCAAGCCTGAGGGGCTTGCTTGAGACCATAAAGGGATTTATTAAGCTGACATACAAGGTTGGATTCTATTTGTATAAATCCGGGAGGTTGTTCCATATAGATTTCTTCGTGCAAGTCCCCATGCAATAAGGCAGATCTAACATCCGTATGATGGACTTCCCATTTGAAAGAGGCAGCAAGGGAAAGAACAAGGTGGATAGAGTTCATTTTGGAAACAGTGGAGAAGGTTTTAGTATAGTCAATGCCCTCAACTTGTGAAAATCCCTTAGCAACAAGACAAGCTTTATGTTTATTAACTTTTCCATCTAGTCCAAACTTGGTTATGTAAACCCATTTACATCTAACAAGTTTTCTTCCCTTTGGAAGAGGAACAAGATCCCATGTATCATTTTCCAATAATCAACGATATTCTTCATTCATAGTTGTGTCCCAATCTCGATGACCTGAAGCTTCTGTAAAGGTGTCAGGATCATAATTGTTGAAGCTTGAGCTAGTAAAGAAGAGGCTCTATTGAATCGCGAATGTGTGTGACATTGATCTGTAGGATCACTTGCAAGAGCACCTATTGCACCTCGAGTAGTGCTGACCCCTTTTGGAAGCTGAGGAGCTGAAGGATGATCCTGAGAAGGTGGACAAGGATTGTCATCATCGTTGTCATCATCTGAATAAGAAATATTTTTAGAAGTAGAAGGGATAGAGAGAGGTGGCACAATAGTCAAACTAGGCTCGTAGGCCGATATATTTTCAACAAACTTTACATCTCTTCTAATGATAACATTTTTAGATTTAGATGAAAGAAGTCTATATCCTTCGACATCTTCAGAATATCCAACAAAAATACATTTTTCACTCTTAGGTTCTAAGGCTTTATGTTTCTCATCGGGAATATGGGCCCATGCTTCACTTCCAAAAACATGAAAGTGACTTACATCTAGTTTAATTGAGCTCCATGCTTCTTTTGGAGTGATATTCTTTAAAACCTTAGTAGGAGTGTGATTTACTATGTAATTTTCATAGTTAATTGCTTCTACCCAAAAATTAAGACTAAGTCCTTTAGATTTAAGCATACAATGAACCATTCCTTTAAGGTGTGATTCTTCCTTTCAGCTACACCATTTTGTTGTGGAGTATATGGAACAATATGTTACATTTAAATTCCATGCTCAGTGAAAAATTTGATGAATTTGTTGTTAACATATTCTCCGCCACTATCAAATCTTAGCTTAAGAATTTTATGTCCAGATTATTTCTTAACAAAGGCCTTAAAGGCCAAGAACATGTTAAATACTTCACTCTTGATTTTTAAGAAGTATACCCAAGTGCATCTAGAGAAATCATCAATGAAAGTTAAGAAATAATTGTAGCCAAAAAATGAAACAACTGGAAGTGGACCACATAAATCACTATGCACAACCTGTAAACGGGTTGAGGCATGCCAAGAGACACATTTTTCAAAACTATCCTGATGATGTTTTTTGAGTACACATCCCAAACAAACACCATCTCTGGAAGATACCATAAGAAGATCTGTCACCATATTTTATTTACATAGATTTTGAAGGGAGTGATAGTTTAAGTGACCAAATCGATCATGCCAAAGTTTGTTCACTTCATCATTATGAGCAACAAATAATGAGGGAAGAGTTGATGACCCAAAGTTGTTAGACTTATACAACCTTGTAGAATCATCATCAATTCCAATAGCTAAAATTTGTATAGGATCTCTGAGGTCCTTAATTACAACATCATGAGGTGAAAATTCAATGGTTTTACCTTCACCTGAATGATTTATCTGATATATAGATAGAAGGTTGTAGGATAAGGTAGGAACATATAATACATCATTAAATTGACCATTGTTCAGATGAATAGTTCCAGTCCCTACAACACTAAGAGATCTATCATCACCAACATATATATTTTTGGTGTTACAATCATTTAAGGAAGAAAACATGGCTTTGTTTTGGCCATGTGATAAGAATCTCCAGAATAAATGAGCCATTCATGACAATGAGAAGAAGAAGACACATTTTGTGCATAACCAGACTGATATGCTTGACAACCACATGTGGAAAGTGTTATTCTTGAAGATGAAGTTAAAGTTGAAGAGTGCCCCAAATGGATGTTATGCTTCTTCGTTGCTGCTTCCAAGGAGTCCATCTGCTTAAAACATTTGGATTCAAAGTGGCCATCTCAATTACAAAAGTTTCAATGTCTATCAGTCTTCTTCCCCTCATTTTTATTTTCCTTATCATTTTGTTGAATTGACTTTTCATTTTAAGACTAAAAGTGCTTAGGAACATTCTTTTTAAGATGCTTCTTCTTACGATTCTTTGAACTTGGTTTTTTTTGGGTGACTAAGTCTTTCTTAGAAAAGTTTCAGGGATTACGAAGACCAAGATGTAATATTTTTTCTTGTTCTCTCATTAAAGAATCACAAAAGACATCAAAAGAGGGGGACTTGTAGGCTTGTCTTTGAGAAATTAAGGCTTCTCTAGCAGAATGGAAGGTGGAAACAAACACAGAGTAGGTTGGTCCTAACTTTGTAATAATGGAATAGATAAGGCTACCATCTTATTTCTTAACCTTAACACCTTCCAAGAGAAGTATAAGGGTCTTGAACTTGGACAAAAATCTTCAATGGAAGAAAAACTATTGGGGTCCAATGTAAGGAACTCATTTTTTTAGTTTATGGGCTCTAATTTCATTTTTAATTCCAAAAACTTTATTGATATGTTTCATTACTTCATCAGGGGTATCAAGTTCTGCGATATGGAATCTAAGGTCTGGAGAAATAGGCATCCCTATCAACCCACGTGCTTTATCTTTCCTATTTTCCCATTCGGTTGCCTTATCTTCATCTTTAGGTTTAGATTCTTGGGCTGAGGCTATTCTATAAATATGTTTACTTCTAAGTAAATCCACAATGTAGGATAACCATGAGAAGTAGTTGGTGTTGTCAAGAACAACTTGGCATGGAATTCCCATTTTAATAGAAACTGAAGCTATAGATGTTGAATTTAAGTGCTCTGATGGGAAGATCTCGAAAAACTAGGCCGATTAAAAAAAATGGCGCTGAAAACGGCTTCCAGATGAAAAAGTTATCGCTTTTTGAAGAAAAGTTGTTGAAGATGCCGGCGAAATACGTGATTGTGTGGAAGTGAATGATAATGTTATATTTTTAATGAAGTCCCCCCCTCTTTACAATGTTAATCTAATTAGCTCACTTTTAAAAAAAGTTATGTGACCCATTTTTATAAATAAGTGAAAGTCACTTTTACAATGGTACTTTATGGGCTACCCACTAAATTGTAAATTAAATAAAAGATAAAGAGACTTTAGAATTATAAGTGACACTTTTTCTAATGGATGAGAACACTTTTACATAAAGTAATTTTAAAACATAAGATACATGTGCTCTTTGAAAACGTAACTCAACAAAAATAAAGACTTGAACCCAAGACCTCTATTCTCTTAAAGTAACTTTGGACCAAGTGAGTTAGTTTAAAAGGTTAGTAATTTTTAGAAAAGATGAAGGGTTTTTTTTAGTCACTAAAGCTTTGGAGTGCATACTTACTTGAAAAAACTATTTTTTCCTACAAAACAAAAAGCCACACAGCCCAAAATGGACATGCAAAAATAACCAAACCTTACGGCTTGAAGTTAGATATCACCAAAAACTAAATATTTTCCTCAATGTTTCTAATTTTCCGAGATCACACTAACACATAGTAGAAAAGAGCATACACATGAAGAAAATCCTTCCTTTCTGTTTCTAATTTGCCCAGATCACACAAAGTTGCGGGGCAAAGAGCATATGCAAAAATGAATGGTATAGATCTGGTAATAAAAAATAAAGAGATAAATAAACCGAAATATGTTGGACACGAATTGTCATTGATGTCAATATGGCAATATTCAAGGAAGGAGATAGAGCCAAAGAAGAGGAGCAAACAGCCATCGGAGCAACAAAGCAAGCAAAACAGAGCCGCAAGAGGAGCAGACCAAGCCAAGAGGAGCCAAGTGGAGCATAAACATGCATATGGCGGCAAAGACATGTATATGCATTTAACGCAAACAGAGCTATCGGAGGCGGAAGATTTAGACTCATATGCAAATACACTAACGGAGTGAAAAAGGTAGAGTTTATATTGTATGAGCAAGTTACGTTATCGGGCTTGTAAAAGCCATGTATGCATGCTTTAACAGTTGTTGAACACTGTTGAAAAAGTTGGAGAAAAGTTGATAAAACACCAATTTCTCCATTGTTGAAACACCAGTTTCGGCGTTGCTGAAACACCAGTTTCGGCGTTGCTGAAACACCAATTTCAGCGTTGCTAAAACACCTCTGTGACGAAATTATATTTTGGCATTGCTGAAACAACTCCGTGACGAAATTATATTTCAGCGTTGCTGAAACACCTCCGTGGCGAAATTATATTTCGGCGTTGTTGAAACACCTTCGTGACGAAATTATATTTCGACATTGCTGAAACACCTCCGTGACGACATTATATTTTCAGCACATCGTAAACATCAGGAAGCTAAAGCGAATGGAGGAGGGAAGTCAGAAGGTCGAGCGAGTGTTGAGGAAGCCGAAGCTCAAGCGAGCAAGGAGGAAGCCAAAGAGCCATTGAGTAAGCAGAAACAAATGGACAAAGGCATGAGAATATATAAAACAAGTTGTTGTTGTTGTTGTTGATGTTGTTGTTGTTGCTGTTGCTGTTGCTGTTGCTACTACTGTTGTTGTTGTTGTTTCTGTTGCTGTTATTGTTGTTGTTCCTGTTGCTGTTGCTGTTGTTGCTGTTGTTGTTGTTGCCGCTGTTGTTGTTGGAGTTTGTTTTTTTGGTGTGGCAAAGAACTAGAATATGAGGTAGCAGAAGCAACAGAGGTGGTTAAGCATTGTATGAAGTTGCTGGTGAACATTGGTGAAGGCTGCTGTAGCTACTGAAAGTTGTTGAAATAAGCTGGAGGAAATAGAGGTCGTGTAAGGGTCCAACAGAACAGAAAGAGGGTGTAGTAGAACAAAAAGAGGGATGAAGGACCAACATAACAGTAGGCAGTCAAAGGAGAAACAGCCAGCAGAGAAATAGTCATGATGAAGTATTCATTGTGACAATGAGAACATAAACTTCAACAGAAAGTTGTTCTTTATACAGAGTTTAGTGCAGCTAAAAGTAGACTGACTAAAGCTGTGTGAAGACATTATTAGTGAGAAAAAAAGAGAGGATATTGGAGACTATGTGTGGGCAGTGTGTAGAGTTGTAAAGACTCATTCTGAAGAAGATTGGTTGTCATCGATACTGTAGCCTGGAGACTACAGTGAAGCTGTAAATAGACAGAACTCGGTAGAGAAGAGTTCTGAGAGCAAAAGATTACTATCAAACAGTGCCTTGACAAGATAGGATTGGAGTCCTTGGGGGTTGGTGCCTCAAAAGAAAGATAGGATTGGAGTCCTTGGGGCTGGTGCCTCAAAAGAAAGAAGGATTGGAGTCCTTGGGGTTGGTGCCTCAAAAGTAAGTAGGATTAGAGTCCTTGGGGTTAAAGCCTCAGAAGTAGGAATGATTGAAGTCCTTGAGAGTTTGTGCTCCTAAGTCCAAGATTGGTGTCTTGGAAAAATAGAGTTGGTGCTCTGGAGGTTGGAGCCTCACCAAAGTCCAAGTTGGAGCTTGGCAACTGATTGCAACCATCTATATATTATATCCATTTTACTACATAGTTTATATTAATAAAAGCATTTATTCTTGTTGTTCATCTTGTGTTCTGAATATATATGTTTTAACTAGTAAAACAATAGTGGGAAAAAGAAATATTGATTCACCCCCCCTCTCAGTATTTCCAACAATTGGTATCAGAGTAGGCTTCTTCATACTAGCCTAACAACTTGAAGAAGGATCCGCAACCATGATGAGAAATCAGGAGGCATCAGGTAGACCTCCTCTGTTCGATGGCACTAACTTTGGTTTCTAGAAGAAAAGAATGACCTAATACTTAATGTCCCTTAGACTTGAAGTCTGACATTTTTGTCAAAATGAATACCAAACGACTTCCACTCTTCCAACAGACCAAGGCGAGAGGAAAGCCTACATCGCAAATGCAAAGGCCATGAACTCCGTCGCTAGTGGAATCACTGATTCCGAGTTTACAAAAATCATGCACTATACCTCTGCCAAAGAAATGTGGGAGAAGCTAGTTGGCTTGTACGATGGAGACTTAAAAGTCAAAAAGGCAAAGCTTCAAACTCACAGAAGACAATTTGAGAGTTTGAGGATGGAAGATGAAGAAGATATAGCAGCATACCTCCTTCGAGTAGCTAAAGTGGTAAATTCCCTGAAAGGATTGGATGAAAAAGTGGAAGAAAGCACCATTGTTCAAAAAGTATTAAGGTCCCTTCCAGACAGATTTGAATCCAAAATAAGCACTATAGAAGAAGAAAAGGGTCTAGATACGCTCAAAATGGATGAACTCCATGGAATTCTTACTGCCTATGAAATGAGGAAAGGTGGCCCAAGCTCCAAAGATGCAGCATTCAAGGCCTCAAAGTCAAAGTTGGCAAAGAACCAGAATATGAGGTAGCAGAAGCAATAGAGGTGGTTAAGCATTGTATGAAGTTGTTGGTGAATGTTGGTGAAGGCTGTTGCATCTGCTGAAAGTTGCTAAAATACGCTGGAGGAAATAGAGGTCGTGTAAGGGTCCAACATAACCAAAAAAGGGTGCAGCAGAAAAAAAGAGGGATGAACGACCAACATAACAGTAGGCAATCAAAGGAGAAACAACCAGTAGAGAAACAGTCATGATGAAGCATTCACTGTGACAATGAGAATAGAAAGTTGTTCTTTATACAGAGTTTAGTGCAGCTAAAAGTAGACTGACTAAAGCTGTTTGAAGACATTATCAGTGAGAAAAAAAAAAGGCTATTGGAGACTATGTGTGGGCAATGTGTAGAGTTGTAAAGACTCATTCTTAAGAAGACTAGTTGTCATTGATATTGTAGCATGGAGACTATAGTGAAGCTGTAAATAGATAGAACTCGGCAGAGAAGAGTTCTGAGAGCAAAATATTACTATCAAACAGTGCCTTGAAAAGATAGGATTGGAGTCCTTGGGGCTAGTGCCTCAAAAGCAAGATAGCATTGGAATCCTTGGGGCTGGTGCCTCAAAAGCAAGAAGGATTGGAGTCCTTGGGGTTGGTGCCTCAAAAGTAAGTAGGATTGGAGTCCTTGGGGTTGAAGCCTCAGAAGTAGGAAGGATTGAAGTCCTTGAGAGTTTGTGCTCCTAAGTCCAAGATTGGTGTCTTGGCAAAATAGAGTTGGTGCTCTAGAGGTTGGAGCCTCACCAAAGTCCAAGTTGGAGCTTGGCAACTGATTGCAACCATCTATATATTGTATCTATTTTACTACATAGTTTATATTAATAAAAGTATTTATTCTTGTTGTTCATCTTGTGTTCTGAATATATATGTTTTAACTGGTAAAACAATAGTGGGAAAAGGAAATATTGATTCACCCCTCCTCTCAGTATTTCCAACAAAATAAACAATGAGATAAATAACTAAAGCTGCAAATAAAGACTGTATACCAGCATATCTTAAAAATGACATAGCTAGGGCTACCAGAAACCTTTTCTTATGAAACGAAAGGGGTTTCTCACTGGAACAAATGCTTCTGACATAATAGGGTAGTCCTCTTGGCCCAAAAGTAGTCAGAAATAGTAGATCTCGGAAACGATAGTCGGATGTAGTTGTACCGACTTCGTGTTTGGATCACCAAAAGATGTGGCCCTCAAATAGCTCTCATACCATGTAGGAATTTACAAGGTAAGTTCCTCAGATAGAACACCAAAGGGCACTGCTCACAAACAGATCACAGATCAATACACCAGTATTCTTGATGTGGTTAAATCCCTCAAAGAGGGAAACAATCCATGGCCTAAGCCAACATGGCCACTTCAGGCAATTTATTAATAAAAGAAAGAAAATTTACATAAGATTCTCTCTTGAATGATCATATTATAAATTACCCTACATGCTCTTTAAATAGAGATCATGGACCAATCAGGTGTTAAGCCATAGATTAAGTGTTCGAAAAGAAAATGAATCATCGGATCACTTCATGTCTAGAACATATCATGACCGTCGGATTGTAAGTTACAAAGGTACATAGTAAAGAAACACACTTTACCTAACTCTACACTAGACCAAGTTATACTTAACTATTTCCTATGTGTTGGAATATCTTAGCATAGGATATAGTTGTTATATATTTTTCCATCATTGTACTATATTCATTGTATTTTTTTAGAGAAGTCTTGTATGAAGAAATATGTTAGGATCATGAGGAAACCTCGGTAGTATGAAAATAGGGTTCATGATGAAACCCTAGATTAAGGAAGGGGGAGAGAGAGGCATCCTGTATGTTTCATGAAGAGATTTCTTTTGTGTGAATTTTAGATTTTTCATGTGATGTGGGATTTATGTTATCCATATAGACCCTACATTAGAACATGGAGTTGGAACGATTCGTGATGACGACTATGATGGATCTTATTGTACTATTAGATTTTCTAACCTAGTAGATGACATTGACTATGGAGCTAATTCCATGAATGATTTTAGAACCTTGTTCTTATAAAATGTGAGGTTAGGGAAAGATCATGGTGACATAAAGATGAAGAGTCTTGAGCATGGTGTGATGGATTTCTTTGGAGACAAGTTGGTTATTATATCTTTCATGATGTTTCATGGAGGTGATGTTGTTTACATTGATGTAAGGATTAAAGGCCAAGATTTTGAGTATAGAAAACCTAGGGTGGAAAAGCATAGGTGGAGACTATGGGTAGAGGTTTCTTTCCATGTAGTTGTGTAATGCAACATTGCTAGGGTTTGTAAACCCTAAGGAAGAAAAAAATATGTGTGAAGAGTATATGTGATACAATATTGTTGAAACCAAGGGATGACTCATTGGTGTTAATGCTAGATTTTTTTGGATCTTTGATGGTGGCTAGGGTTTTCAGGCTTTTACCTTGCTAGATTTTGGAGAGTTATATATCGTACCAATATTGTGATAATTTTTTTCACATGAATTAAAATTTCTTCTATATATGTATATTGTATCTTTCTATCCAAAATTGTGTGATAGGAAAATTGTTTTTTATCCTTGCATTATATTCTTGGTTAATTTATTTAAAATATTTATCATTCATGTTGATTCGATATAATATAGGGTTGAGATTATTAAGTGGTTTATTATAGAACTTGAAGATAAAATAACATATTTGCATTACATAAATTAGTGTAATAAAGTGATTTTCAGATTTGGTATACTCTTGGAGAAGTGCGTCGTGATGGATAAAACTAGTTACAAATTGTTTAGGATCATTAGTTACATGTATCACCAAGAATGTGCCTAACCGACAAGTCATTAAAAACCGAACAAAAAAAAAAATCAACAATGAAACATTTCATGGTTCTCACTTCATAGATGAAAATTCAACCTAGCATCATAACACTTCAACACCAAATAAATCAACTCTACACACACACACACTCAAAATTTTCTCAAATGTACATTTTTATCAAAATAACATATTGTGCCTAATATATGAAATGATACCTCATTCTTAAAAATGGAAGTATTGCATGTAGTGACCTATGTAGAAATTGACTCTAATATATAAATGACATCTCATGGCCAAACATGATCATACAACATATGATGTTTTATGTACAAAATGGGTCTCACTAGTCACTCATTGACCACTTCCACCCTCACCACCATCATTTGGATCCTAGAACTCAATATTTCTGCTATTACTAGCAAAAAGCGCTAATTTTTTATTTGTTTGCGCTTCATCCCTCTAGGTACCGCATAAATAAACAAGATTATCATTAGATATTTTCCACAATAAATTGCACAATCTAAAGCTAATACTTTATAATTCAATATCATAAATCTCACCACACATGCTGTAATCAATAAATAGGGTGTCATTATCCTCCATGTCCCCAACCTCTTAGGAATATGATGCTACAACAATGAGAAGGGTTAAAGCATATAATTTAAACAAAAAAATATAGAATGAATTCAATTCATTATAAAGAAAAAAACATCAATAAATTATCTCACCTTGAATTCTTCCTCTAATGATGGAGATTCACTCACGAGTGCATTAGTCAATTGCACAACCTACTCATAGGCTATCAGTTGGTCTGTAGATGTAGCCTCTAAGGTTAGATGTGATGGATAAGGTGGTGGAAGTGAGTGACAATAAACACTCATAGGTTCTACTAGTGAAATAATTTCCCTTGTTGAGGTAAGCCCGATCCTAAATATCAAGCTAGTGTGACAACAATATGTTGAAAATAGCAACAAGAAATCATAAAAATAGAATCCAGAAATTCTAATTTTAATTTATCCTTGAATTAAAATTGTGAATTAAAATCGAATTTAGTCTCACCAGCTGCTTGGAAATAATTAATTAATTCATTATGGATTAATTAGTTGGATAAATTCAAGTTAGAAATCTTTCTACAGTCATGCAAGAGTTATCCCTTAAATTAAGGAGATTATCCCTTAATTGAGGAGATAAGATTGAGTTATATTTGAGTTGTAATTAGTTAGCTCAGTTTACTGAGTTAATTCCAATTAAATTAGTTCCAAATTGTTTGAGGAACTAATTATGAGTTATTAGTCAGTTGATGCATGCATGCACTCAACTAGTGAAGTCCAAATAACTGAAGATTCCCTAATCAGAAACTCATGCATGTCTATTCCTGGAAAGACCTAGTTGAGCTAAATGCCAAGGACAATGTAATATCAGTTGCATGTGTCTTCCTATAAAGGAAACTCATGCATGCAGTCAAGGTAAGGTTCCTTGAGGATTGTGCAGTTCTGATAGTGTGTTAGAGCAATGTGTGAGAGCAGTGTTCCACTCGGTGAAGGAGAATGATCCCAGAGGAACTGTGCAAGGAAATAGGAGCTTGGAGGGTAGAGAGGAAGGCTTGTGAGAAGATTTGATTGCCCGTGAGCATCCAGGTGGATTGTACTGAGAGCTGGCTAGCTGTGAGAGCTAAGGCTTTGTATAGTTCTGATGTATTTCCAGCTTGTGTGATAATACAGATAGTGGGGTTTTTAGCTGAGGCTTTCCCCTGAGTATTTTCTGTGTTTCATGTGCATTGCTTCTTATTCTTCTGGTTATATGTGTTCAGCTTGATCTTGCTCAATCTTTAAGCTTCTGTAAATTGATAGTAGAAGTAGATTATAGTATTTTGCTTTAGTATATTGTATTATTGGGTTAATCTACAGTCAGATTTTCTACATGATCTTAGAGGTAGATTTGTAGAGAATTTGCAAAATTTATACACAATAATGGAAAATTAGTGGGTGAGAAATGGATGGTGGTCAATGGCATGGAGGGGAAAGAGAAACGAACTAAGAAAATAGAGGAACCTCCTTACACATTTATATTATTTCAATTAGTAAACCAAAATAAGATAATGAAATAAACATTTAAACAAAATCTAATTTGACACGTGATCATCAAGAAGGGGAGCATATGTCCTCCCTAGGTGGGCTTGGATTTTCCCCTAGTGTATCACAATCTACAAAGCATCAACTACAACATCGATGGTCGAAACTAACACCAATGCATCTATATTGATAGGAGTGTTATTGGGGTGTAAATGGTGCGACCAACATATAATTATATAGATAAAGAAAACAAGAAACAACGTTTATATATATATTTAATGTAAATATGGTCAACATAATAACCTCCTGTTGAAATTTGGTACCGGAGGACAGGTGGTTCCCTTAGGCTTTGATCTTTGGCCTAGGGAAAAGTGTCCAAAAGATTTTAATTTTTCTCCTAAAGTGACTTTATAATTTTTATAAAGTTAAAATCTAATTTAAAAGTGACTTTAAGTGATAAAGTTACTAAGTCTAATTTTAAAGTGACTTTTATAAAGTCAATGAAAAATTAGAAAGGAAAAGTGACTTTGGAAATAAATGACTAAGTGGGTCTTTATTAAAGTGGGTGAATTAAAAAAAAGAAAGTGAGATTTAAATGTGCATTTAATCTCAGCCATTGATCTAAATCTATTTCAGCCATTGGATTTAGGGATCACCCAAAAGTCACTTGGATCACCCAAAAGTCATTTGGAGTTATATTAAGGGAGGAAAAGGAGGAGAAGATCACATTCGATTCAATTCTTTCATGAGCAGATTGAGAGAAGGAGAGCAAGAGAGCAAGGGAGATTTCTGGACAGTGAGCTGCGAAGTATCAGCAGCGGAGTTTTAGCAGCGGAGTAACAACATTGAAGTTTTAGCAGGGCAGTTTTTCAGCAAGGCTGAGTTTCAGCAAGGCTGAGATAAGTTGTAAAAGTTTGCTTGCTGATTTTTGCTGAATATTTTCTTGCTGTAAAAAGGCTTTTTTTCAGAAATAAAGAAGAG
>APFE031084123.1:31172-83013 GCA_000404065.3 Pinus taeda
AGAGAAGCATGAAATAGATTATGAGGTCATATATCACTGCGTAGTGAAAGTTGGTATGCTATTGGTCCTACCGTTTCCAAAATTGGGAAATGGTCCATCGCGTGGAGGTGCTAATTTTACGTAGCTTCCCCATCTGATGGCGCTTATTTTGGGTTTAACTTGAACTTAAACAAGGTCAACCACCTCGAATTCTCAGTAGTTCTTCTCTTATTAGTCTATGCCTTCTATCTATCCTGGGAAGCATCCAATCTTTGTCAAACCTTTTTCATTGCACTTTCCATTTCCTCTAGCATATCAAGTCCTATAATCAACATATTCTCAGAACTATTCTGATTATAAGGTGTCTTACATATGTCACCATAGAGTACCTTGAAATGGCTCATTTTTAATGATACATGGTAACTCTTGTTATAAGAAAAATCCAGTAAATGAATGTATTCTTCGCATTTACTTGGATGTTGCATTATGTACATTCTCAACATATCCTCTAACACTTGATTCACTTGTTCCGTCTGCCCATGTATTTCCATATGGTATGAGTGTTCAATTGGATCTCAGTACCTAACTCGTTAAAGGGAGATTTCCAAAATGCAGAGGTGAACCTCACATCCTGATATGAAATTATCACCCTCGACATGCCATGTAGCCGAAATATCTCCCTCATAAATATATCTACAAATCGAGTGGTTTGGTAAATGGACTTGACAAGAATTAAACCAATTATCTTTCTTAATTTATCCACCACCACCATGATGGAATCATTTTACTCATTGGATCTGGGTAAAATGGTTATAAAATCTAGTGTAATAGTATCCCACTTCCATTCGGGAATGGGTAGTGCATTGAGAAGATCAATAACATTCTCATGTTCAACTTTGACTTGCTCACAGTGTAGGCATATTGCTAAATATTTAGCAATGTCTCTCCTCATTGTGGGCTAGAAATAATTCTTTTTAATTGCATAAAATAGTTTCTAGTATTCCGGGTGAGCAGTGTAGGGGATTTGATGGAATTCCTCAAATGAAAATTGTTTAATTTATCGTTCATTAAGAACCTACATTCTCCTTCTAAAAATCAGCAAGTTTTCACTATTTATACCATACTCATTTTTTTCTAGAATTTTGTACCTTTTTATATTGTCGCATAAATATTCATACTCTAGATCTTTCACAGAATATTCTTTAATCAGTTTGGAAAAGTTAAATTCCACTTAACTATAAGAAATTTCATACACAGAATGAAATTTCTTACTCAATGCATCAACTACACGATTCTCTTTTCCTTTAGATGTCTAATTTCAAAGTCAAATTCATTTAGGAAAGAAATCCATCTGTCTTGGCATGCATTCAAATTATGTTGGTTAAAGAAACTAGTTAAACTACTATGATCCATCATTAGAAGGAACCATTTTCCTAATAAGCGATGTTGCCATATTCTCAAAGTATGGAATACTGCAATTAGATCCAAATGATAAGAAAAATACCTATATTCATGGTCTTTTAACTTACGTGATTTGTAAGTGATTACTTTTCCCTCCTGCATAAAAAATCTCCCTACACCATCCTAGAAAGCATATGTTCAAACCGTAAATTATTTCTCTGGGTGTGTCAGTTTCAACACTGGAGCTATAGTCAATAAGTTCTTTAGTTTCTTAAAACACTATTGGAAATCTATAGTTCACTTGAAATATCTTCCCTTCTTCTGCAAAGAAGTTATAGGGTGAGAAATTCTATAGAACCCCTCCATGAAATGACTATAATACCCGACCAAACCATAAAATCACAAAACGAAAATCCATAACATTTTTTGGGTTAGGCCATTCCATGATGGCTTTAATTTTCCCTAGATCCACCACTATACCTTTCGAGGAAATTATGTGCCCTAAGTACTTAATTTGATCCTGGTAAAAGCAATATTTTCTATATTTAGCATAAAATTGGTCTTCTCTTAAAGTTTGCAATACTATCTATAGATGCTCCTTATGCTCTTCCAAACTCCTAGAATAAACGAAGATGACATCAATGAAGTTTAGAACAAGCTTGTCCAAGTAGGGGTGGAAAATACCATTCATCAAGCTCATGAAAATTTTTGGAGCATTGGTGAGACCGAATGGAAAAACAACGAAATCATAGTGAGCATAGCGTGTTCTGAACATTATTTTGTTAATGTCTTCATCTTTTATCCTTATTTAGTGATATCCAAATCGTAAATAAATTTTTGAAAATATAGTAGCACCCTTAACTTGGTCGAATAGGTAACATGTACTTATTTTTAATAGTTAATTTATTTAGTTTCGTATAATAAAAAAATATGCAAATAGTTCCATCTTTTTTCTCACAAATAGAATTGAAGCTCCCCAAGGGGACACAATGGGGAGAATGTGTCCTTTGTGTAACACCTCTTACAACCACATATTTAGTTTTGTTACGTCATGTATACTCATTTTGTAGGGTTATTTTGATACTGGGGTGAATCTGGGAATTAGTTCTATAGTGAAATCAATGTTCCTTTTAGGAGGCAGCCGTTGTATCTCTCCTGGGAAAAAATCTATGAACTCGTGGATGAATGGTATGTTTTACAGTGTGGATACCTTATCTTTGGAATTGGTATAGCCTACTTGAACAACATAAATTTGGCAACCTTTGTGGAAAAACTTTCCCAGTTGATTGGTTGTGATGAGGCATGACTTGATCACTCTTCTGATGCCCTGTATTTCCTTTTTAACACCCCTATTAGTAAGGAAACATAAATTATTATCCTTAAAATTTACCAGCGTCCACTGCTTTTCTAGCTAGTCCATAGCTATCAGGAGAACATAGGAACTGTGGTAGTCTTTTTGTGGAAATTGTGTACCAAAAGACACCTCCTTAGTAGTTGGTTATTCCTTGCAAAGGAACACAGACAGAGTTAGTGTTGTTAGTGAATAGACTTAGATAAGAAAAGCATTGCAAATAGTGAAAACAATGCATATACAAACATGAACTCAAAGAAAGAGATAAACATACAAACAATGCTAAATGGAGAAAACAAGTCAACAAAATCATTAAAAAATATCCCTTTATTGAATACTGGTAATAGAAGTTGAATATAATAGATGAATACTAAACACTTGAAGAGAATTATTTGAGCTATGGTGCTAAAAAATCCTCACCAAGGAGGTTTCATTCCTCAATCACTTTGTAATATTATCCTCTCTCTCAAAGAAGTATGAAGACTCTCTCAATGGTGGCTCTTCTCCTCTCACTAAGATGATGGATTTCTTATAAGCAATATGGCCAACATGCTAGTCCTCTTACTTTCTTTGCTTCAAAAATTAAATGTTGGGTTTCTCTAATGGAAATTTGGCCAACATAACATTGTCTCATATTTAAGTTCTCGCATGGCTAGTTTATATAGAATTTTTGAATCCATCTTCACTCTCTTGGTTCGTGAATGATAATGAATCATGAGTAGGACAAGATGATTACATTGAGGGTTGTATGTCCTCAAGGTAAATCGAATTCAATAGTCCTATATTGAGATCCTGTCAGCGAATCATCTTCAAGTGTGTGAAGTGGTCCCAAATTCACTGAGTCAACGATTTTCTCGACTACTCCACTTTCGAATGACATACAATGGAATATGCGATTATAGAATAAACAACCACACAGTCTTCAATTTTTAAACTCCTTAAAATTTGGACCTTATGAGAAATTGAATTTTTTGAACGTCATAATGTCTTCAGCTAGAAAATATTCACTTGCACATTCTATTGGACGACTTTTAGCATCTTCTGGACTATGCAAACATGTGTACGATTTTTTGGTGTTAACATTTTCCCCCTGATGTATGAGGTTAGGAGAAAACGTATAGCTAAAATACATCATGTTTGATGTTGTGATGGAGAATCTTATCATCTTCTTAAGAGAGAATATAACCTGTTACATAGATGAGTAGGGAAACCCCTTGACTTTGTATAAAGCATAACCATGCTTTGAACAAAACCTAAAAAGTAAAATAGTGTCTTATATGAGACGGGCATGTATCATTCTTTTTATGATGACTAGTGATGCATTATTACATTCGAACAAGAAATGGTTCTGCCCAGTCAACATTGTGGTGGTTCACATGTTGATGGGTGACGATGATATCTGATGATACTGTCAAGGGCGTTACTTTGACAAATGGAGTGAATCTAGTGCCCCCATGCATGAAAAAGGAAAACCACTGTTGAATGAGGTGTTGAGGTGTGCATGGGTCTTCAAATTTGGGTACCCCCTTGTCTCGTGATATAATCACTATCGAATAAGGTGTTAAGTGATGTGGTGGTATTTGACTAAATGAAAGAGTTGTAGTAGCCATTAAGTACAATACCACCTTGAAATGAAAACTTATGTTGGTGTCGAATGTGAGGGGGGCCAATGACATCAGTGGGAAATAGTAATTCCAATTTTTCCACCCGAGGATATCCCTTCAAGGTGGGAGTATCCAAGGTACTACCTCGATCTTGGAATATGAGTGTTAAATTCGGAAGGAAAGAAGCATCAACTGCCCAACATGTTGAATATATTCTGACTAGCATGAAAAGGGTTGATGAATGTGAGTGGTATGAGAGCTCCAACCCAGGGTGACTAGAAGTGATCACTAGGTAAAAAGACATGAAAATATTGGTGGGAAGATTGTTCCTAAAAAAAAAACACTTTTTGCATTTTCCAAAACAATATGAACGTGTTTTGGATGTACATACATGGAAATGGGTGCCCCATGAAAATGGTGAGCTATATACAGGTATGGTGATTTTTCTGAGGGTGAGGACTCCATTGGTTGGTCTTCGTGTAGGGTTGGTGTGGTGGATGAAGTGATGGAGATGGTCTACTAACATGTGGGTGAATGTTAGGCCAAATGTAGAACACGATGGTGCATCCGTATTGATCCATCGTAACATTCAAGGTGTGGCCCATAAATGGGGTTGGTAAGAAATAAGTGAAAAAGAATGGGGTCGATATTCAAGGCATGCAATATAAAGTGGTTTCTGGGACTCGATATATGGTCATTGATACTAATAGCATGTGGGGGTCTATATCATGAGATGACCAATGAGTGTGGAGGCTCTATCAACTGGCGCAGACATTTACCATATGCAAGGTGGGGGTGATGGTAACTATGGTCGAGATGATGGACCCTATGTAGAATTTAAGAGAAGTGATGTCAGAATATGCAAAGATTTTTGGGAAGCCTATCATGATGAGTGATGAATGATATCTACTCTATTATTTTCCACCCAAGTGTTGAACCTCACAAGAAGTTTGTTGATGTGCCTATAATTTAAAAGATAATACCCTAAGTGAAAACATATTTTTTTATCATGTAAATAATCTGAAAGTGACTGATCCAAATGAATTTAAAAACAAGAGAAGGTGCACTTGAAGTGGTACTTTGAGGTGCAAAAATGAGTTTTGGGTTGAATTAGAATGGAGGGTATCATGATGAAGATGTTGTGGTTATGATCCTTATGTCTATGAAAAAATTGAAAATGAAGATTCTGAGCTCATGTAATGGGCTTGAGAATATGTTGAAAAGGGAAATATATAAGGAAAAGTGGGCCCAATTTCAACTCATTTGCACTTTCCATTTTCAAAGCCCAAAGTTGATCTAGGAGTTGTTTCTTGTCATTGTGGTCAGTCGGTGTACCATGGTAGTCTGGGGGGATAGTCAGGTTAGAACACCAAACCTTTACTTTGTCAATTTTGTAGAATAGGCTAGGTAGGTCGTATAGGGGTGTCCTATGTGGATTTTTTTAGGGTAAAAAATCCTGGACTGTGTGGAGGACTAAGTGACAGTCACGCATTCTCAACATGTTTCCAAGGGACTCACTTGGAGACTCCACAGGAAAGGGATTTACAAATTCATAGTTAATGTGGCTAATTAGGATGAAGCCGCAATTTCGTTACTTTTGTGACGTCACGGCTCGGATGCCCCAATTATCATAATCCCCATGTCTATTTCAATAATAAACACATGAACGATGCATCTAATCAATGAGAAGACACGTGAATAAAACTTCTTCTCAACAAGCAGATGTGTGAACATGGTCATGGCGTTGTCGTGGGTTATGTTGTTGTAGACATGTGAACCGTTTGTCAATTTGAGAAACATACACCTGTACGTCATGCCTGTGATGACTATAACCATGCGAGAATTGAAAAAAATATGGTTTGTAGCCTAGGAGGCTAATTATTACTTTGATATCCTTGATGGAAAGATTGGCATGCTCTAGAGAGAGGAATATTAACAGCCACGGTGGGTGGTAGTTGCTGAGGATCCTACGGTTAGGAGGACATTAGCTCCCTGGGGGTTATTGAAGTTTCTTTAGAACTCCCTCCTGAGATCTCATGACGAGTTCTTACATTTATGCTTTAGTTGTGGGATGTGGATCGATCTATCTTCATCATTTGAGGATCCAATATGTCGACCGATGTAGTAGTGGATGTCTATTTTTTATTGGTTTGGTACCTCGAGAAGAGGGTCTACCATATCCCTTGTCGGCTAGGTAGGTGAACATTCAGAGATGGGAAAGGGCTCATTGTAAGCCAAACCTTATTGATCTCAGTTGTATCGAGGTACCATCTATCCTAGATCTCACTGAGAAAGGAGCTCTTTCAACGATCATTCTCTCTAAAGGTTTAGCAACCCTTCATTGGGTATTAGTGCCCACGGTTGTAGTATTTTAGAGGTGACATGTAGGGAATTGTTTCAACTAGGCCAGTTTTGTGTACAGGACGATGGTCTTCTAGTTGACGGAGGTACTATGGGGATCAACTCAGATATTTTTTATGCTGGTATCTTGTGTACTATCTTATATGAGAGGGTTGTGGTGCTATGATCTTTTATAGTAGTGCCCCCAGGTCTTAGTAGGGATCCTGCGATGAAACAATGTGTGTTGATGTTATCACGGGTTGGTGGCGGTGCACCAGGCCTTATTGGAACGCCAAGGAGGAGGGTTGGTTTCTATATAAACCTTAGATGATTATCGAGTTCCTGTATCATTGAGTGGACTTTATGGGTGAACTATACATGAAACTTCCCCCACAGTGATTCCTAGGGTCCACCAGATATGTGACTTGTTTTCTTTCTGTTTTTTTGTTTTTTGACATGTATCTTTATGGTGCATTTTTTATATGATGTTTATATCATGTCTTTTTTCTTGAAAATGTGGGGCCACATAGAAGACTTCTTGCCTACTTGGTAGGTAACAACCCATGGCATATGATGGTGGTTGGTGATCCTATTGTGTTGTATCAACCATGGGATGTTTGGGAGGAGGAGTTTCTTGAGAGATTAACGCAGTGCTAAGGACTCAATATTGGTGGTCCCTCTGGTGAGGGGACTATCTCATATCTTTCTAGGGAGATGGAGAGACTGTGAGAGTGTGCTGAGGTAGTAGAGGCTCAGTCGATAGTTTTGTTGATGAGACTTTGAGACTACGAGGATGCCTGGGGCCAAGTCAGGGCCATGACTAGGGGGATGCCCAAGGATGGTTGGGCAGGATTGGGGGAGGTGGTAGTGGAGATGCCAATGGTGCATGATCGGGCACACCGACTAGTTCTTGGGTGTATTGCAAGGGCAGTGGGCACTGCAGGTCCGATTTTGGCACCAAATCTAGAGATTGGTCCTCATGTGGGGGGGGATGTCCCCGATCGTAGATGTATATGATTGGATGTATGTACCATGGAAAAGACCCATTGTAAGGATGCTCCCCTATTTTTGAGGCTTATTTTTCCTCACCATGAGAAAGTAGTTGTAAAACTATTTTTTGTACTTACATATTTTTTATATTTTATACGAGATGAGGTTTCTTGTAGCTCTTATGATGTCTCTTATCTGTCTACACATTTGATGTATTTTTGCATTTTATTGATATGGATATTATACTTATGGTTTATGTATCTTGTTGGTTATATATATGTGATCCATGCCAGTCTTGGACTTGATTTGCTATGCAATCAACTATATGATTTTGATCCATTGGTATATGTATAAATGTCATATGATCAAAATTTTGAGCTAACCTTTGTGCATGTAGATACTTTCGAAAAAGGAATGAATCACGAACTTGAAAGGTATTGTTCAATTTTCATACAACTAGTTGGGAATCATGGAATACATGTAGGTGAAGGATACCTAATTGGTAGGCATCAGCCAAGAGACCTATGATGACATCGTATTGAAATTGATTGTTGGAGGCTGACCCAATAAAATGTCCATTAAAGAGACAGGGAGTTTGGTTAGGAGAGTATATTGCCTAGGGTGTGACAACGAGGTTTATCCATCGAGAAGCACTATCAATAAATTTGTGAAGATAGGATAGAAAATTATCCATCTATGACACATGATGAGAGAGTTATTTTTAGAGTGGGTCCATGATGAGGTTATCATCATAAAAGTAATAAGTCGTGGTGCGTACATGTACATTCCAGAGCTACTCGAGTATTTTTATGGAGGAAATTCTTTGAGGTAGAGAGTGTTGATGATATTTTTTAGGAAAGTCCCATCGGCCTTTGATAAGATGTATGCCACCTTGAGGAGGCAATGTTTGATAATGTATGGGTAATTTTGTAATGTTTCAAACTTCCCAGGTCCTACCACTTCTTGGGAAACATCGTAATGGAGGACTAACTCCCATTCAGTAAATGTCTACGAGGGGATGTGGAGTTAAAAATAGGAGTTGGCCCTCTTTTTATGTGCTTCGTTAATATGGAGATATTCTCACCGACTTTCCTCAATAGACTTGAGTTTTTCCAACCTTTGTTCCAATGTTTTGGTCTCATTGAGAAGTTCAATCACAGAGTGTAAAGTAGGGATCTAACACTGAATGGGAAGTACAACTTTGACCCTATATACTAGTTGGAAGGGAGTGAACCCCATAGATTCTTTGACCATTGTGTGATATGCCCATAGGGTTGAAAACACCATTTGGTGCCAATTGGTTTTCTAATTTCTCACCAAACACTACAACATTGTTTTGATAACTGTGTTGACAACGTCTACCTAACCATTGGATAGAGGGTAGTATGGGAAAGCAAATTCATGAGAGAAACCAAGGTGTTGGGATAGCTATTGCAATATTTCATTTTCAAAATGTTTACCATGGTCAGAAATCAAGTCCTCGGGACCACAAAACCATGTTATGACATGGTTAAAAAAAAACTGTGTGGCGGTTTCCACGATGTTATTATATGTGGGCATCGCTTCTTCCCATTTGGAGAAGTATTCAACGACAACCACAATGTACTTATGGCTTCTAGACAATGGGGGATTAGAGGTCATGAAGTCTATGCCCCATTTTCCAAAGGGGTCAGCCACAATCACTAGATGTAGGTGAGCGAGTGGTGCTTGGACCTTATGAGTGTATTGTTGGAATCACTCACATCTTTTGACTCCCTCTATGCAATCATAGAAAACGGTGGGCCATAAATAACTAGCACGAATGATTTTGTTAATGGTTCTCATCCCCGAGAGGTGGTCACCACAAGTGTCACTATGGAAATCAGTTAAGGCTTTCTCAGCTTGTTTGTAAGTGAGGCACCTATGAAGGATATTTTCGATGCCCCATCGATAGAGAACATCCCCCAGAAAGAGGTAATGGGGTGACTGGTGGCTTATGTACCTTTGATTGTCACGAGTAAGCTTGGGTTTGAACTTTTGAGTTCATAAAAAGATGAGGATACCATACCAAGGGTTTTCTGTTAATACTAAAAATAAATGTTCATTAGGGAGATCATGATTAACAAGAGATCCTTGGGTCTCTACTCAGAGATCTATGATGAAATCGACAACGATGAGTGCCTTTTTTGTTTTAGGAGAATTAAACTGTATAGCAAATTCTTGCAAAATAATAATATATCGAGCATATTTTGTTGGCATTATGATACAGGTATGACACAAGTGTTGTCCTTGATGGCAACTCTCTCAGATGAAAGATCACAGTATAGCAGGTAAACAACAAGAATGAAGAAAGAAAGGTATACGCAGGTTCACCATGGACCAAGTAGCGTATACATGCAGGTTCACTATATACAAAGGCACATATAACGCACACACACACTTTCATAGAAGGAAAGGCGCGTACATGTTGGAACGCTAAGTTTTGGTCTGTGGTATTTGGACCATGGTATTTTGGTATTGGTCCATGGTATTTGGTCTGAGGTATTGACCCCAGGTATTGGGTCCAAGGTATCGGTCCTACATGTTTTTGGACCATGGTATTGAGAGAGGCCTAAACCTATATAAAGAGAAGAAGATCATTAGGCCAATGTGCAAGTGTGCAGGTGATGAATATCTGATGAAGTGTGAGATCTAGTATGTAGGTTATGGGTATGTGATGCTTTGTTAAGGATGCACCTATGTGGCGAATGAAGGTTGATGGACCGGGATCATGAAGACTAAAGTGCATTATCATTATATGGTATGATCATGAATAGTTCAAATCTGAATACTGATGCATGTATTATCCTTTATATCTTATGATCTGGGTATATCTGAAGTAGAAAATTGCATCGAAGGTATAAGTAATTATTTTCATATCTGTAAAATGGTTCCCTTTGGTGAAAGGGTGTATACACGCTGGTTTGACACAGCCAAGTAGTGTATACATTACGAGATTTGATATTTTAGGTTGATGTTGGTAATAGTTGTTGTTGCAGGGTTCTAGATTCTGCTATGTGTTCCGGTGACTGTGTTTTGACGGCAGGGTTTTAGTGATTCAGTAGTTGGGTGATTCAGAGATTGATGATGAAGATATAGTTGATGGTTGCATTGCAGTGGTGATTGATTTTTTTATTGATGGATCTATTCTGAAAATTTATGAAACGTGGTCCCTAGAAAAAAGAGGAGGTTGTAGCCTTCTGTAGGTCGGCACCTACATACTAGTAAATATATCTGCTAGTACAAGAGCTAGGGGGTTGTAGCTCCATTCCAATAGAAGTTGGAGAACGAGAGAAGGTTGTAGCCTTTTGCAGGTGGGTGCCTACGTACTGGTATGAGTTTGTGCCAGTCCAAGATTGTAAACAGGTTTTTCTTATCTTAAAGAAAACAGCAGCAGGTGGTTTCTTTCTCGCATTGGGTTTCCACCTTATATCATGGTGTTCATATGTGTCTCTTGTGTGTGATGATATTTTATGCTTTTAGTACACCTGGTTACTGTTTATATGGTTAATGATGTTCTAATGCACTGATTAAAGATCAAAATATGATGAATTAATTGAATCATAAGTTTGTTGGATATACGCTAGTTGCATTAAACATAGTTGCGTGTACATGCGAGTACCCTTAACTGAAGTAGTGTATATGAATCTGATTATGGAAATGAAAAATTTATTTATTTGCTAATACTGATTCACCCCCCCCCACCAGTATTATTTCCAACAATTGGTATCAGAGCCAGGTCCTTCATAAGAAGCTTGATTGCTTGAAGGAAGATCCATCATCATGATTAATCAAGAAAGAGAGGGATCCACCAGAACACCAATCTTTGACGGGAGAAATTTTGTTTACTGGAAGATAAGAACCACAACTTATCTACAATCGCTTGGAACAAATATTTGGGAAATCATGGAAGGAGGATATACATTTCCATTAGCAATTCCTATAGATATGGAAGGTAGAAAGAAATATGAAATCAATGCCAAAGATGTTACTATCTTATTGGAAAGTTTGTCAAAATTAGAGTTTGTCAAGGTCATGCAGCTCAAATCAGCCAAAGGAATATGGGACAAAATCATTCTATTCTACGAAGGAGATGTTAAGGTAAAATGCGCTAAGCTTCAAGCTCTCAAAATTCAGTATGAAACTCTTAAGATGCATAGTGATGAAAGCATATCTAATTACTTCCTACGTATAGATGATATTGTCAATTGTATGAAGAATTTGGGTGAAGAAATTAAGGAAGTTGTCTTAGTTGAGAAAGTTTTGAGATCCTTGTCTACTAAATTTGAATCCAAAGTGTCTGCCATAGAAGAAAACCAGGATCTGCAAAATATCACTATGACGCAGCTTCACGGAATCTTAACTGCGTTTGAAATGAGAAAAGGAGGACCATCTGATATGAAAGAAGCCGCATTTAAAGTATCAACAAAGGGAAATAAAAAACTCAATGAATCAGGATACATTTCAGAAGAATAATATGAGGTAAATTTTGTTAAGAAGCTTCAACGGGGATCTTGAAGGTTCAAAGGTAAGCTACCTTTCAAATGTTTTTCTTATGGTAGAGTTGTTCATTACGCTGCAAGATGCCCTCATAACAAATGAAAGATTTCTGAAGAAGGTAATAGAAGTTATTATACTCATGATAATAGTGATGAATCATCCAATAGTGATGAAGATAATCAAGAAGTTAAACTTCTCATGGCATATGAAAATAATGACGTAGAAAAAGAAGAAGTTAGCAGATTAAAAGTTCAAGTGGAGATAGTAACCAAAGTAAGGGAGCAACTACAAGATGTAGTAAAAAATCAGAGCATAACAATCTAGAGACTTGAATCTAAGATCCTCTCTCTAAAAGAAGATATTGAAGAATCAAGGAAGAAGAATGAAGAAGCTCTTGAAGAACAAGAACATGAAGTGCTCAAATTAAGGCAAGAAGCAGAAAAAGGAAGAAAAGCTGAAGAAAACATAAAAAACCAATATCTGGAAAAGGAAGAACAACATCAGGTTGAGATAAATATCTTAAAAGGTAAATTATAAGAAAAGGATAAATTGTTAAGATTTCAAGACAATACTAAGATTTTGGATGATATTCTTAGTAGTCAAAGATCCCTTGCTATCAAAATTGGTCTTGATTTTTGTGAAGATGTTGAAGGTGAACCTAGCTCAAAGAGTGAGGCAAGGAACACTAATGCAAAACTTGAAATACTCAACAAGGAGATAAGAGGTCAACCCCAACAACAACCAAGGAAAGAAATTCTTCAAAGAAAATATTTTGCTCCTAACTATGGAAGTGATAGATTCTTATTTCCTCTAATGAATAATGTTCAATGTTATGAATGTCACAATCGTAGACATGTTGTAGCGAGATGCAAAATTAGAATGGTTCAAGACCATCATACAGAAAGATCATCACGTTCCAGATACTTTAAGGGATATTGTTTTGCTTGCAATATTTTTGGTCACAAAGCTATTGATTGCAATAAAAGGAATATGAAACATGTAAGATGTTATGCATGTAACAAGTTTGGACATAAAGTAAAGGAATGCAGGATCAAAATTTGGACACCAAAGAAAAAGGAGCATACATCATCTCAATCCCAGGTATTGAAGAAGATAGAATTAGTGTTAGAAAGATGTGGCATAACTCAGTTAGCAGACATAACATACCCAAGGGAAGCTGAAAGTGTAAACCTTCAGTATTCCAATTTTCATACTCAACTATTATGAAGAGAAGTCGCATATATATGCAAGTTAAAGGCTTTAGAGTCACGTATATGGAGCTCTAAAGAAAAAGCAGTAGAACGAATTCAGGAAAAGTAGTCTAATATGGTTCGGTCATGGTATATGTTGGTTGGAAGAGGTTCAGGGGGAGCATATGCTTCGAATAATGCATTATTGGCATTATGGTTAGAAGTCTTTAGTGATGATGCTTATGTGGCTAAATGATACATCTTGCTACTTATTGTTGGTTGGCCAAGAGAATGGTATTGCAGGTTACAGGTCTGGATGCTGCTGACAGATGCTTATGGTGCAGATCATATATGGTGTACGATAGTTGTTGATGACTATCATGGTCTTGTTTAGATTGCTAGTTTTTGTTATAAAAGTCATGTATATCATTTGATGTAAAGGTCATAAAAGACCTAATTTATAACCCCACTTTGCATGGGCAGGATGATGTAATAATTTCTATTTTCAGTCATGTATAAACATTTGGTATACCCCCACTTGGTTGGGTGGATGAGTCAAAATGGTGTATCCCCACTTAGTTGGGAGATTGATGTATATATGAGTCATTGGTGATAGGAAGGTCATACTCACTTAGTTGAGTTGTAGAGTCATGTTATTCTTTTGAAAAATATTGTTGCAGACTCAGCATGTGCTCAGGGGGAGCACGGATGGATTGATACATCTTAGCATGTACAAAGGGGAAGCTCAATCAGAGATTTAAATATGTACTCATGGGGAGTATGGGCAGTAGAATGTATGTCAAGGGAGAGAATATCTTGGTCCGCCCTTTGTCCTTGATGTCAAAGGGGGAGAGTGACTTGGTGTGGTTGTTGCCATCAAGTCCAAAGGGGGAGATTGTTGGCATTATGATACAAGTATGACACAAGTGTTTTCCTTGATGGCAAATCTCTCAGATGAAAGATCACAGTATAGCAGGTATAAAACAAGAATGAAGACAGAAAGGTATATGCAGG
The DNA here is from genome assembly GCA_000404065.3 of Pinus taeda. Lineage (NCBI taxonomy): Eukaryota > Viridiplantae > Streptophyta > Pinopsida > Pinales > Pinaceae > Pinus > Pinus taeda. The sequence goes on from APFE031084123.1 coordinate 45,560, forward strand.
TTCACCATTGACCAAGTTGCGTATACATGCAGGTTCACTATATACAAAGGCGCGTATAACGTACACATGCACTTTCACATAATGAAGGGCACGTAAATGTTGGAAAACTAAGTTTTGGTTCGTGGTATTTGGACCATGGTATTTTGGTATTGGTGCATGGTATTTGGTTCGAGGTATTGACCCCAGGTATTGGGTCCAAGGTATTATTCCTACGTGGTTTTGGACCATGGTATTGAGAAAGGCCTAAACCTATATAAGGAGAAGAAGATCACTAGGCCAATGTGCAAGTGTGCAAGTGATGAATATCTAATGAAGTGTGAGATCTAGTATGCAGGTTATGGTTATGTGATGCTTTGTTAAGGATGCACCTATGTGGCGAATGAAGGTTGATGGACCGGGATCATGAGGACTAAAGTGCATTATCATTATATGGTATGATCATGAATAGTTCATATCTCAATACTAACATGTCTTAACCTTTATATCTTATGATCTGGGTATATCTGAAGTAGAAAATTGCAGTGAAGGTATAAGTAATTATTTTCAAATCTGTACGATGGTTCCCTTTGGTGAAAGGGTGTGTACATTCTGGTTCGACACAGCCAAGTAGCATATACATTATGAGATTTGATATTTGAGGTTGCTTTTGGTTTTAGTGGTTGTTGCAGGGTTTTGGGTTCTGCTCTGTGTTCTGGTGACTGTGTTTTGATGATAGGGTTTCAGTGATTTAGTAGTTGGGTGATTCAGAGATTGATGATGTAGATATATTTAATGGTTGTATTGCAGTGGTGATTGATTTTGTATTGATGAATCCAATATGAAAATTTATGAAACTTGGTCCCTGGAAGAAAAGAGAAGGCCATAGCCTTCTATAGGTCGACGCCTACGTACTAGTAAATATATCAACTAATACAAGAGCTAGGGGGGTTGTAGCTCCCTTCCAATAGAAGCTGGAGAATGAGAGAAGGTTGTAGCGTTTTGTAGGTGGGTGCCTACATACTGGTATGAATCTTCCCAGTACAAGATTGTAAACGGGTTTTTCTTATCTTAAAGAAAACAATAGCAGGTGGTTTTGTCCCGCATTGGGTTTCCACCTTATCTCATGGTGTTCATATGTGTCTCTTATATGTGATGATCTGCTCTGTTTTTACTGCACCTAGTTGCTATTTATATGGTTAATGATGTTTTGATGCACTAATTAAAGATCAACATATGATGAATTAACTGAATCATAAGTTTTCTGGATATACGCTAGTTGCATTAAACACAGTTGCGTTTACACGCGAGTTCCCTTAACTGAAGTAGCGTATATGAATTTGATTATGGAAATGAAAAAGTTATTAATTTGCTAAGAATGATTCACCCCCCCCCGCCCTCTCTCAGTATTATTTCCAACATATTTGTGGTTCATCATATGGTGAGCGATAAGATACCGCATGGGGTTAATAGCTTTTATTATGGTGGTGGGAAAAAGGATGAATGGTAATATCAAAGATTTTGTACACACTGAACTAGAGCTAAGGCAGTGTTTTCTTCTAGCTCATATTTCCATGGAGGTTTGAATAGGTTGTTTCTAATGTAATAAATTATAGGATTCTTGTTATCTAGTTCCTCCTGGACTGATACCATAGTGATGACTACATATGATGCTGATAGATGTAGGGTATAGTCTTTATTGTGGTCCAATGGGCTAATTAAAGAAGCTTGAAATAATGTGACTTTTAAAGCTTCAAATGATTTATTAGATTGAACATCCCAATTGAATGGAATATCCTAACGAAGGACGCACAAAAGTCCTTGCACGCAAGTAGCATAGTTAGGGACAAGGTGCCATAAGAATTTTGCCTTACGCCGCAAGATTTCTAACTGTTTCAATGTTCTATGATGTGTTTCTTCCTTAATGGCTTTTAATTTTAGAGGGTCAACTCTAATACCTTGCTGGGAAACTATAAATCCTATTAGTCTTCTAGCATTGACATAGAATACACACTTGAGAGGGTTCAAGCATGGGTTATATTGTTAACATCTCTGAAAAACCACGCAGAGATCCTCCTAGTGGTTAGTACGCTTCATGGATTGTACTATAAGGTATTCCAGATAGGGGAGGATAAGATGATTGAAATAGTGAAAGATGTAATTCATGGCTCGCTGGATGGTGCTGCTAGGATTTTTAACATAGAAATGCATAACTTGGTATGTAAATGTAGCTCAAGGGTGCTGCTAGCATTTTCTTCTTTAAAATATCAAGTATTAATTATAGAATAAATTTCTACATCATTTCTATTCCTTTTCTTATTCCAAAAAGAGAGGTAAACCATAAAAATACTTATATGTTGTCCTGTCATCCAAGAATTCACAGGTGAGACCACTCAATCCTACCAATGAGAATTGGTTATTACGTCCAATTTCTTCCCATATGATCGTGAGTTCTAGAACAATCAGAGTAGACAATATCTTTCAGATTTAATTCACTGACAGTAGGACTACTCAATCCAGGCTATATTTTTTATCAGATGCAGTTTGGCATTTGGAGGTTCCACTGGTCCTAGCCAAGCTCAAGAATTACCCCACATGCAACATCCTGCTGACATTGCCAAGTTCCATTGGTGCTATCAAAGCTCAAGAATTACTTCACAGGAAACATCCTGGTGACATTGCCAGTTTCATGTTCAAGTATTTTCCTCTTTTTCTATTCAATGTCTCTAGTCTTTTCAAATTCTTTCCTTGGAATACTCTCTTCCACTAAGAAGTTTTTCATATCTAGGGAAAGGAGAAAATGATAATTATACTTAACTATTAACTATTTGGTAATAGCGAATTTACTAGGGTCTCATCGGTAAATTTTGAGACAACATCTAATTTCTTTTTAAAAAATGATATTTAGAAATAATTTACTTTTGTATTGTCCCCAAATCTGAGTCGGAAACACTAGCCACCAATATCATGCAATAAATACATGAAAATGTTGAAAACATTTACAACATAATTAGCCTCTACCATGCAATTATGATTAACTATGTAGCACAATTTACCATATATTCTCCACATCGCAAATAATAAAAGTTAACCACCATAGTGGAAGAATTCATGTAATTATATGGAACCCCAACTCAGATTAATTCAACCCATTAATACACAAATTAAAGGGTGCAACACAAACATAGAATATATAAAACAAAAATTACCCAAATTAGGTTTTATCACTGAAATACGTAACTATACATAAAAATAATACGCGGGATGACATCAGGGAACATGGTACTTATATGTATTAACTATGTTCCCTTATATGTATTAACTATCTAATTAGCTATAGTCTCTCCATGTTCCTCCAAGATGTAGGCTAAGAAAAATTTGGGACATACTTTATATCTTTAAGTTTTGAAATGGTATAGCCTGTGTGCTCAAGTTATCTAAGCCCTAGGTTACCTATGCTATGCATTATGGATTGAATTGCATCCACTGAGGCTTGTTTTAACAATGATACATATTCACTATGCTTTTAATTGCATAAAACATATGTCATTGATTCCTCCGACTATGAGACTAGGACTACGATCATGTTGTATGGAAATACTAGATATTTTTCACAATGTACACATGGTGGGTGACAACTTACCCATTGGATATGAAGTTGTGATTTGTATGCAATACATTAGTCCTTTCTTTGGTCATAAAAGGAATGAAATCAAAATGCATAATCATGTTGAAGGCCCATGATCATTTCCTTAGGGATATAATGTATGCATGGTAATTGTGGAAGCATTGATTTGGAATGGAATAAATAAATCTATTAAATCCCACATTGTTGATCCTGTGTAGACACTATATATTTATAGAGGTAAAACACATATCTTAGTGACTATTACAAGGTGTGATGGAGTGATTTTTAGAACCAATAAAGGATTACTATGTGCATGGATCACTAAAAAATAGTGAAGGTCGAGGTGTTGTAATAATTGTGTGCGATTGATATCTTGTTTTTAAAATATTGCCATAAACGATATAGGTGATAAATACATGTAATGGTTGATACCTGAATGGTGGTGCATGGAATAAAAATGGGAAGGACGAAGAATTGTATGTGCACATAGTCCTGTGTACACCACAATGCAAACCTTTGTGTAGCAATTTTTTTGTAAACACAACGAAACAATTGTGAAGGGTAAAGTTGCTATGATCATTGCATTATCTTGTGGCGTGTGGGATGAGACCCTTTACTGGGAATTCAAAACATGTGGAGGCCTGTCTATGATAAGTAAAAATTCTTGGAACATTGCTCGATGGCTTTGTAGACAGAGGCTAAACCCCATAGAAGGCTATTCAGTGTTTGAAAAAATAGTTGTATAGTGTGCAGCTGAATATTTAAAGAATTTTTACATGAAAGGATACGGTTAAACCTGCTCAATCTGAGCCTAGGTTTTTCTTTACCAAAACCCCACGCCTTTGATATTTAAGGCACACTCGGTTATGGAAAATTTAGGAAGCAAGTGTTTTTAGTATATTTAAAGCCTATCCATACCTTCCCAATTGGAGTTGACGTAGAAAACCACTTAAGGAATGTTGCTTCCTTTTCAAATTTGCAATATCAACCACTATTTTCCTTTTCGTTCTGCAATTTCGATTCACAATGTCCATCTTTTGTATGCCTTATCCATTGATATGGAGGTTTATTGAGTTTCAAATAATGACCCTACCCGTTTCGGGAATCTTTTATGCATTTAGTTGGATAATGATTATCTTGATCTTCATGTTGACCATATAGTCATTGCACTATCTTTCTTATGTGTTGGGAAGCGCAGGTTGCGCATAAATTCATGTCCGGGCTTCATGAAGAGGGCAGAGGAGTTTGTTCCTCCAGGAATAGAGATGGACAATTTTCTTCATGAGGGTATCAGACTGATATGAATCTATATAATTTTATGCATCATGTTGGCTTGGTTAGATGCGTTCCATTTTTTTTTATTTTTAAGTTTGAAGCACCCACATGATTTTATATCACTATATCTCAAGTGGTTTCATTCAAAGGCACTATGATTTGGTGTAGGTCAGTCAGAGACTTTTTATGGTTTAAACTTGCATCAATCCATTAAGTGGTGTAGACTTTAATCAATCTCACCTTTATATTAAATTTGGATTAGTACAACCAATGGCAAGTAAAATGATGACAATCTATACTTGGGTTCAATCTACTGAGGGAACTGATGTGTAGTTGCATAGTTCTTGCTAAGAATGGAGGCATTCTTTCACGCATACTATCCTACAAATTTCTATGTTTTGGGTTTCTCCTTCCCCAAGATAGAAGCAATGTTAAAAGTTCATTTTAAGGCTCATCCCAGTTTTGGGCTCATCAATCCCAGGAAGAAATGTTTCCCAATTAGCTTGCACACATGTATCCCTCTAATCTAGAACCGTGTATACATTTTCCTAATGGCTATGGGTATTAGAATGTTAGGAGGAAATTCTTCCTTATATATGTGCATGGCATTTTGACTCCCAACATTTCCAAACCTTCCTCCTTGAAGGGACCCAGCGCTTGCACCTAGTGGGCTCCTAGGATATGTGTCACATACTTTCTTATTGCTCGGATAGTTGAACTTCAAATTGTTTATTCTTGCAAGCTTAAGAATATTACGAATTTCAATTTTACTGCAAGTTGTTGCGTTAGCAAGTTAGAATTTCATAAGAATGAATTAGTTTGACTCTGACATGCTTCATATTTTTCTATGGTAAAACGCTCCCAAAGGTTTTTCATGACCAGGTTCATGGTTATTTAGTGCATGTCTGATTATAAATAATATTATGTGCACAGGTCAAACATTCATAACTATATATATGGAGCCATTAATGGAAAATACTAATTGGTAATTTTAGATATTGTATTTATTGATGAGGACTGCATTGCAAATATTTTATTTTGTACACATTAATGTGTGAAACATGGAAAAACATTGTTGAAAATAGCAACAAGAAATGCTAAGAACAGAAATGCTAAAAATAGGATTTCAGGATATACTCCAACTCTATTGGAAATAGCAAAAAATAGAAGTGCTAAAAATAGAAATGTTATAAATAGCATTTTGGGATAGATTACAATTTTAATTAGTCCCTAGATTAAAATTGAGAATTAAAATTCGAATTTGATCTCAACAGTTGTTTGTAAAAAAATTAATTAATTCATCTTGAGTTAATTAGTTGGAGACAATCAAACTTTAAGTCTTTGTGAAGACATGCAACAATTATCCCTTTGATTCAGGAAGTTATCCCTTAATTAAGGAGATAAGGATGGGTTGTATTTGAGTTGTAATGAGTTAGTTCAGTTAAGTGAGTTAAGTCCAGTTAAATTAGTTCCAAACTATTGGAGGAAATAATTGTCAGTTCAGTCAGTTAATGCATGCATGGATGCAACTAGTGTTCTCTAGATCACTGAATATTCTCTCATAAATAACTCATGGATGTCAGTTCAGAAAAAGACCCAGTTGATATTAAAGGAAGGGACAATGTACTATCAGTTGGAGGAATTTTCGTATAAAGGAAACTCATCCATGCAGAAGGAATTAACTCCTTCAGGATTGTCAGGTTATTTAAGAGGTCAGAGTAGTGCATGAGGTGAGAATCACAGAGGATACAGATGGAGGACCCAGGAGAAATTGTGCAAGGAAATAGGTGGCTTGGAGGACTGAAGGAAGGCATATGTGTTGTCTATTCTGTCTACGAGTAGCAGTGAGGGATTGTACTCAGAGATGGATAGCATGTGAGCTAAATATTTGTGTAATCCTGAGATATTTCCACTTGTATGATAATACAAATAGGGGTTTTTAGCTTAGGCATTCCCCCAGTACTCTTTTGTGTTTCATGTGTGATTATTTCTTCTTCTCTGTTATATGTGTTCTGGTTGATCTTGCTGAAAATCAATTAAGCTTCCGCAAGTTTAATTGTAGAGGTAGATTAAGTATTTTGCTTTAGTAAATTTCATAATCAGTTAAATCTACAGTGAAATTTCTTCATGGTATTAGAGGAAAGGTGATCAAAGCGGAGAACAATATACAAAGAAGAGAGAAGTTCGAAGTTGAAGTTGTTGATTGTAGGTACAAAATCGATTTCTTATCACATCTCAAAGTTCACCAATGGCATTCAATGGCTTGAGACTTGAGTGTGCCCTAGATGGTAGTTCGAATTACATAGCATGGAAGGATCACATGGAGGCGTTATTAGAAGACAATGGTTTGAATAACTTCATTAATCAAGAAGTCACTAAGCCAACACCAACTAATGCCCAAGAATTTGTGGAATGAAAGTAATGTGTGGCAAGAGAGAGGAAGGATTCTTCTGGAGGGAGTTTGAGACCATATTGTCTCGAGTCTCCATGGGAAGAAAACTCCATTTTCAATGTGGAAGACATTGAAGGATCTATATTAGAACAACAACTACCTGAGGAAGCTGGCCCTAAAGGACAAGCTTCGGAAAATCAAGTGTGAAAACGGTGACATGATCTCTAGATATCTCAAAACGCTCACCACCTACAGAGATGAGCTTGGAAGTGTAGGAATCATGACATCCAATGATGATATGGTGAGTCTTACTCTCCTCAGCCTAAGATCTGACATAGCTAACAAGAATCAGTTAATGGAAGAAAGAAACTACTAGATTTGGAATGATTGTGGTTGGATCTAATGTAGGAGGAGATCAGGAGGAGCACTAGCGATGGTTCTTCATCTAAGGAGGATGAAGAAAATTTTTCCTTAGCGAGTAAGACAAGGAAAGGGATGGATAAGGGTTCTCATCGGAAATCAAGTTCTTCTCATGGTGGGAAGAAGATTGACAAATCTAAAGTGTGATAATTTAACTGTCATGAGGTGGGCCATTATGCAACTAACTATCCTTCGATGAAACCCAAGAGGGGATCCTCAGAATTATCTGAAGGTGAGGCATTGACCTCTCAGTTTGAATTGGATTTTACCCTGATCGCATGCATGGTTTCATCGATGATGGGTTGTGGTTGGTTTCTTTAAAGTGGATCCTCATTCTGCATGACTGGTGATAAGATTTTGTTCAGTACCTTGGAGGAGAAAGACCTCTAGATGCGCATAAATATGGGTAATGATGAAAAGTATAGTGTTTCAAGAGTGGGCATGGTTTCTTTTCAGAGGGAGCATGGAGTTCGCATCACCCTGGTAGATGTGAAGTATGTCTGAGGACTGAAGGAGAACTTCATATCGATTGTGATGTTGGAAAGGATTTCCTTAAACACATCACCACGAGACAGGTGAAGCAAATCAGTTCATGAGTCAAGAACATGTATGCTCTTTAGGTTCAATATGCATTCAAATCCTTGAGGAGCAAGGCCAATGTTGAAGACGTGGTGGTTGAGAGGGAGAGTACATTACCTCTCAACGTGCAGCGCCAGAAGAAGTCTCAAACAATTGTGGAGGAGCCACAATTGGTGAAGTAGCTTCAAGAGGTTGTGGAACAGCCACAACCGGAGAAGTAGAGAGGAGACTGAGTGGAGGCATACACTCATGCAGAGACCTCCAATAGGGGGAAATTTTGAGCCAAGTTAGCAGAGGGATCACATGAAGTCATACCTCCAGGTGTGAGGTGGGGCAATGTGAAGTGATAGTCCCATGAAGGCTGAAATAGGGGTAGGATCCTGGAGGTACCTAGCCTCTTTCATTATACCTTGCTACGGGAGCCCCAATGAGGAGTAGCAAGACTAGCTGAGTGGGTAGAGACAAATGTGGATGGAGTAGCAGAGGGAGCTTCAGCATCAGAGGGTTTTTCTAGCCCAACAGGGAGGTCAATTGGTAGATCAGTTACTTACTTCTCAGTAATTGAGTTGCAGTGCAGCAGTGGGCAGCACGATGCAACACGATGAAAGGAGGTGTAGCACAGATGTAGTGTTGGGAGATATGACCAACAACAACACGGATGTAGCAGGAGGAATCAATGTGATCGATGTAGTCAGAGATCAAAGTGATAGAGGCTAGAGCAGTCAAATACTGAAGAGCCCACAGGTGTAGAGTTTTGAGTCGACAGAGTCATAGCAATCAGAGACTTTCATGACAGAGGCATCATTCTAATTCAGGTTGGATATTTTTTGTGTTCCTAGAGTTGTTGGAGCATTAACACTTGAGAGAAGTGTTGCATGCAAAACATTCCAAAGGTTCAGGATCGAGTTTGAGTTGAATGCCTCCCTTGTTGAGAGGGAGTGTTGAAAATAGAAACAAGAAATGCTAAAAATAGATATGCTAAAAATAGCATCTCTAAAAATAGCATTTCTGAAAATAGCATTTCAGGATATACTCCAACTCTTTTGGAAATAGCAAAAAATAGAAGTGCTAAAAATAGCATTGCTATAAATAACATTTCGAGATAGATTCCAATTTTAATTAGTCCCTAAATTAAAATTGAGAAATAAAATTCGAATTTGATCTCTGCAGTTGTTTGAAAAAAAAAATTAATTAATTCATCTTCAGTTAATTAGTTGGATAAAATCAAACATGAAGTCTTTGTGAAGACATGCAACAATTATCCCTTTGGTTGAGGAAGTTATCCCTTAGTTAAGGACAAAAGGACGAGTTGTATTTGAGTTGTAATTAGTTAGCTCAGTTAACTGAGTTAAGTCCAGTTAAATTAGTTCCAAACTGTTGGAGAACCTAATTGTGAGTTATGTCAGTTAATGCATGCATACATGCAACTAGTGTTCTATAGATAACTGAATATTCTCTCATAAATAACTCATGCATGTCAGTTTAGAGAAAGACCGAGTTGATATTAAAGGAAGGGACAATATACTATTAGTTGGAGGAATTTTCCTATAGAGGAAACTCATCCATGGAGAAGGAATTAACTCCTTCAGGATTGTGCAGTTATTTTAGAAGTCAGAGCACTGTGTGAGGTGAGAATCACACAAGATACAACTAGAGGACCTAAGAGAAACTGCGCAAGGAAATAGGAGGCTTGGAGGACTGAAGGAAGGCATATGTGTTGTCTATTCTATCTATGAGCAACAGTGAGGGATGGTACTGAGAGCTGGATAGCTTATGAGCTAAATCTTTTTGTAATCCTGAGATATTTCCACTTGTATGATAATACAAATAGGGGTTTTTAGCTGAGGCATTCCCCAAAGTATTCTTCTGTGTTTCATGTGTGATTATTTCTTCTTCTCTGTTATATGTGTTCTGGTTGATCTTGTTCAAAATCGATTAAGCTTCTGCAAGTTTGATTGTAGAAGTAAATTAAGTATTTTTCTTTAGTACATTCCATAATCAGTTTAATCTACGGTGAAATTCCTACAAACATGTAGAACCCTGTTGAGATATATGTCACGGGTTGCTATAATACTTATTTGCGATTTGCTTCATGGAAATGATAATGCTTTCATATTATTCTGCATGATTATATTAAGCATTCATTACGTAAAAATAAGATTAAATGATGTGTGGGAACTTTGTGTATAAAAAATCTACACAGAAGAGTGTGTACAATTTCATGTGAGCTGTTTTTTAAGAATATGAATACTTTCTCCTCATAGTTTCTAGTTTAGATTATGCTTGAAGGATATATGTTTAACCTTCTCATTTCGTACGATGACTCGATATTTTTCCAAACTCATGATGTGATTACATGCATGTGCTTACATATATGTATGGCTTAGTAGTGTGGCTACAGTGAGTTGCATTTGTATGCTTACATGCATGGATGACTTAAAATTCTCACTAATTACCATGATTTTAAAATTTATTTAAGATAGTTTACATTGGGTATAGTCGAGCTTGATTTCATCCCTACGCTTATATCAAATTTCTCAAGTCTAAGTATTTTGAATAGCTATAGTAGCATTGTGGGGAGAAAGGAACCGTGAAAGGTTATATGGGAATAAATAATTTCAATAAGTGGAAATGGTCAGCCATAAATTTTTGGTTTTATTAGGCTACTTATTGATTTTTAGGAATTACATGAAAATATGTGGGACGTTCAACATGTATTACATACATAAGGAGAATATATATCATTGAAAAGGGTCAAATTCTAAATGCCTCGACATAAGAGTAGTAAAGCATATAACCAACTTTAGGAAGGGTAATTGATATATTACGAAATCAATGTTATCAAGAAATAATGGTGGTCAATAAGTGTTTTTTAAAGTATTCTTATTATATTAAAATTTTGATGGATTTTAGAGATATGGTCATAATATTATTTTACTCAATGCAAGGGTTTTAACCCCGTATAGAAATTACCTGCATATAAATTCTAAAACACAGAAAATAAAAAATAGCAAGAACATAATACATAAAACCAATATACCCAGAGATTTTCCCCTGGATCCCAAAACCGGGACTATCAGATTGATTTTTCATTATGTTCCTTTCAATGTTACAATACATATATATACATGCCAAAGCATCCAATACCATGGACCAAAAACCATCTCTCCCAAAACCATGTGCAAAAACCATGCACAAAACCATAGGTAGGTCCACCCACTTGATATAGAGTCCAAAAACAATTTCCCCAGGGCTTTTCCCTAGACCTCGTAGAGGGGGGCTAACCGCCCCCCTCAAAACCACCTATCACCTCCCCACTACACACTCTGTGCAATGAAGGAGGGGCTCGAACCGCTTAGTTAACTAGGGAAGCTAGTTGTGGAAATAATATAACACAACCCAACATTATCCCACTTGTTTTTTTCTTTCCACATGGGGCCACAGGAGAGCTTAGTCATTAGCCCTGCAATGCCCATTGTTTCTCTACACTAAGAGAACTTCTCAGAGCTCATATATTTTGTCAGTGCATCTATAGTATTCTTCAATGTGTCCACATTTACTAGCAACACCTTTTTGTCTTCTATCATATCCCTCACAAAGTGATACTGAACATTAATGTGCTTTGTCTTTGAATAATAAGCAGGGTTCTTTGCCAAGAAAATTGCACTTTGGTTGTCATAGTTTATCCTTATAGATCCCTGTACTAACCCCATAATTGAACAAAATTACTGCAACCAAACTGCTTCCTTGTTTGCATGAGTGGCTACTATGTATTCTTCCTTTGTAGTTGATAGTGCCACTACAGATTCTTTCTTACTCATCCAACTGAGTGCACCTCCAAATAGGTTAAACACATCGCCACTTGTAAATATTCTCTGATCCAGATCTCCAAGCCAGTGTGCATCAACAAAGCCATGAATATCCAACACTCTCTCCAATCCTGGTCTTCCTTGGTAGCTCAAACCATAATCACTAGTGCCACACAAATACTTCAAAACCCACTTCACTATTGTCTAGTGCTCCTTCCCTAGTTTTTACATAAATGTTCTCAATACTCCCACTACATATGCAATAGTTGGTCTAGTATAGACCATCACATACATCAGGCTACCAACTACACTTGCATATGGAACATGAGACATGTGCTCTTCCTCTTCTTGTGTCTTGGGACACTTTTGAGAAGATAGCCTCACATCGACAAGAATAGGAACCTTCACCATTTTACTACCCTGCATATTAAACCTTTGCAGTATTGTCTCGCCATACTTCCTTTGGTTTATCCAGAGCTTCCTCTTTGCCTGATCTCTTTTAATTTCCATGCCCAAAATATAGTTTGCAACACCAAGATATTTGATGCTGAATTCGGAAGACAATCGAGTCTTCAAATCCTAGATAATTTCTTTGTCATTTCCAACCAGCAACATAGCATCCACATACAAGACTAGATAAATTTCACGGTCACCAATTAATTTAAATACAAACAATGATCTTCTTTTCTTTTTGTGAAGCCAAGTCCCCGTATAAATGTATCAAATTTCTAATACCACATCCTTGGTGATTGTTTTAACCCATACGGAGACTTTTTTAACTTGCATACCAGTTCTTTCTTACCCTTCACCGCAAAGCCTTCAGATTGCTTCATGGAGATCTCCTCTTCCAGATCCCCATGAATAAATTTTGTCTTCACATCCATCTATTCTACCACAAAATCAAAAGTGCAGCAACAAATAAAAGTAATCTAAGAGAAGCTACCTTGGCAACAAGAGAAGAAATATCACCAAAGTGAATTCCGAGCACCTGGGAATAACATTTTGGTACCTGTTTGGTCAATTTGGTGTTATAAATTGCTCTACATAAATTATCAATCCGGGTATCTTAAAATGATGAAGTGTATTGCACTATATGTGTTAGATGACCCTTCTTACTTCAGAGTTTTTGAGTTTTATGTTGTTTTCGGGGGTTTTGATCCTTTAATCCCTAATGATTTACATTTTACTTAAACAAAATCTTAAATCTACTTTTTCTAAGAATCTAAAGAAATGAAATGAGGACTAAAAGTGCTTTAAGCAAGATTTTGGAGGTAAAGTTTAATCAAGAAATGAAAACAAAGTTTATATTTTTGCCCTTATCATTGTTTCCAAATCATGAACTAAAAGAACTTAAAAGTGAAATTGCAACTACTGTCCAATCAATTATAGAAACCAGACTAAATGAAATACAAAAGTTGAAAGAAAAATTGCAACTATCTATTATGGAAACAAAACTAAAATGAAATACTGAAACTGAAAGTGAGATTACAACTATTGTTTAGTCTATTGTAGAAACAAAACTTAATTAAAAACTCAAAGTGAAAATGCAAAAAAACTAAATGAAATACTTAGTTACTCTGCCTCTCAATTTTGGAAGACAAACTTCCTTGGGATGACTTTTTGAGGAATTTTATACTTCATTATTCTAAGAGAAAATAAATGCAAAATGCATAAAAGACTCATTGCATAAATGAAGTATTCTACGACTTAGTTTAAGATGAATCATCAACTAGAAGGGATTTTTAGAAACATTCATGTTATAGACATATTTGGGCACTGCAACCCCAATCTAATATGTCCATAAACCAAGGGCTTCTAAACCCCTAAAAGTGTCGTTTCATACCCTAAAAGAACAAGGTCAGCTGATTACATCATTTCCCAGAAGTTCTCCCTGAAAAACTGCTAAGAACTGGTCAAAACTAGACCATCTCACCTGCTCCATGGTTAGGGTACGATTCATCTCACCTATTACACATAGGGGGGTGAGATGCATACTGAAAAGCCCTTCTATGAGGTGCGATGGGAGAGAGTAGACAAATGGCAGAGGCGGTTTGCTAGGTGGAAACTCAGAGAATCTTCTAGAAACTACTCATATGACACTTGCCTCTCTGAATTCACCCAGGGATGCGTAAGAGATCATGAAATCTCCAAGTGGAACCAAGAAATTTAAGTGAAATGACACTAATCAAAATCCCAGAAGCTGACTCGGCCCCCTGCAAATATCTATATATGGGTCCGTCATCCTAGAGATCCAAAGGCTAGAATTTTGTATTTTACAAGGAAGTGTTAATGGTTTCTTTGTGCAAGATTATATTGTTGGGTGATCTAAAATTTTCATGAGGTGAAGAGGGCTTTCATGCTAGGAGGATGGCGCTGTGTCAGACCAACGGGTTGTAATCCTCTCTTCTACTACTTCTATCAATAAAGATATTTGAGTTTTCCTCCATATTCTTGTATATCTCTGAATCTTGTATTGATATATGCATTTGTATGGTTAATATACATCTGATGTTATATTGTTTATGGTTATAAATATCTATGCTTTGATGGTATTATGCTACTTTAACTCTATAGGTGTTCTTTCAAGCGGGACAAGTAAGGAAGGAGTGGTGGAGCTTTGTTAAAGGAGGGAGGAAACAAGCAAGGAGCCAAGAAAAAGACTGAGGTTGGTACTGTCTACTTCTCCCTCATCTATCTCTCATAAAGGAAAACACAAGTAACTTTATTTTGTTTGTTTCTAAGATAGCTACCCGTCTTAGTGGGACTAGTAGCTCAGAATGGACAATAGTTTTCTTGATAACAAAATGGTGACTCCACTGGGGAGTGAATAGTATGTTTGTTTGTTTCTATTTGTTTGCTTTATAAAATATAGATGGAGCCTGAAGTTAAGTTAGGTAGCCTTCGAACTACATTTTCTATGCAAGTGCAAAGTAGATCAACGCTACTTCAGTCAATCTTTGGGTTTGTTTATGAGCTAAGCAACTGACTTGCAAACAACCTAAGAGCCTTGGTGGTAGCTCAAGTAACCTCATTAGATCAGGTCCTGTACTTTTTGTTTACTGCCTATCATTAGCCCGACCTAAACCCCTAAACTTAGTTGCAAACTGTGAGAAAAAACCAAGCTCAGTCTCATCCCTGGACCATCGCACTGTCTCTCATTGACAGTGTGGATGCATCACACCTCCCGTGTGCTGTAGGTGGGATGCATCCTTGTTTCCCTATGTTATAGGTGCGATGATCAGGTAAGATTGTTTCTGCCTCCAGATTTTGGTTTTCTCTTCATTGTCTTCAGCTTTATTTAGTAGTTTTGCTCTCCGTGATCTGTATATCATTGTTGAAACTCCCTTTGCATTATTCGGCCTCCATTGATGAAGAATTGTGAGTGTTTCTATGTATTTTTCATCATTTACAATTCTCTTTTGCAAACAGTATCTTAATCAAACTGTCATCTTTTGATTTGAAATTGTCACAAGTGTCATTTTCAGTCAAAGAAAAAAGCCTTTCCCTTTTTGATAGTCGATTACACTTTTGCCTTTGTATTTGATTTGAATTAATAGTATTTCAAGTGTCGAAAGCAATTTTAAATTCGAAATCACAAAGTGTTGTCTTATTCTTCCTTTCGTTTTTGAAAAGAAAATTATTAGTACTGTCACTTTGAAAGAAAAATAGTTGAGGTCTGTACTTAACATTCATTTTTTCATTCACACATTAAGAAAGCCAAAAGCAAATACATACATGTGCATTTGAATTTAGATTTCTTGTGGAAATTGATTTAGGATAGTGCATCTAGTGTGTGCTCTCTGCTCTATGTTGAAATAATTTTACTTCTCTTTCCTCAGTAGCTAGGATTTTCATTGCAAAAAGAAGAGTAAATGATTGTTTGTCATCTTAGATTGCATATTTAGGAATTGTATATCTACATCACCCAGTGAACCTTAAAGGAAAACTTCTTAAGAAAGATCAATTGTAAAATAAATTTCAATGAACATAAAAACGCTTTGGAACCTAATGCACAACATTTAGAAGTCTAGGCTAGAGATGTATTTTGGTGTCGTAAAGCCTGGTAGTTATCGACTTCATTGTAGGTTGGGTGATTCCTCCTCTTTGAGACAACAAGTGTCAGTACAGACTTGTGCTCCCACATACCGTCGAGTATATATTGGGAGAGCACAATAGGCTTTATCATTTATCCTTAGGAAGCCATGTCTGCCGCCCTATCAGTCGCAATGCACTAGACATAGCATTCGGGAATATTGACTACCATACCATAAAGAGTATTCAGCAATTTTGTGATTGGTTTGGTAATCCCTCTGTCTAGATTTCTATAGTAGTCACTTTCGTTCCTTTTCAATCTCCTTAAAAGAAAAGGTCCATCTGAGCACTTGTCACTTTAGGCTCATTAAAAATCGAAGGTGACTAGAGTTAGCTTTAGTTTTTTCTCGACTCTTAAAAAGTGAAAAAACAAGTTGTGTCAAAGCGTCATAAAATTTATTTTATGAGGAATAACATCATTGTTCCCTCGTTGGTCTTAGGTTGAGAAAATGGAGTCCACCAATCAAGGATTTCCCCTTGGGGGAAATCCTAGTCTCTTCTCCTCTTGGGGAGATGATGGTGCACCTCATACGGCTACATTGTCCCTTCCACGACTTACAATTAGTCTGCCAGTATGGATTTTCTCGACCTCTGTCATTCAAAACACCATGATTCCTGAGCAACCAAATCAGAAACCAGATGATACTAGAGTTACCCCCAACCTTCTACTTCATTTATTTCTCCCTTTCCTTCTTCCTCTTTGCTTGGTGAAGCTAGTAAAACTAAGAACCAGGTAACTGAGAAGAAGAAAGGGAAGGAGAAGAAGAAGAAGAAGCCAATGACAGAAGGGGGCAACCATGCATCGTCTGGCTAAAATCCACACATTGCACCATCCAAGTGTAAATCTCGATGTGTCATTTGCAAAGGAGACCATTATCATCGATATTTTCCCTGCATCCCACGGATCTTAAGGGACTGGTCTCCTCGCTTGCACAATCTGGTGTAATCAACCTTTGACGATCATGTTGAAAGTACACCGTCAACTAGTGAAAACAAAGTCAATGGACAAAAAGGAAGATCTAAATTTCCTTATAGACTATGTGAAGGCGATCATGCCATCCACCGTTGTCCCTTCCTAGACAAAGCTAAAAGAGTCTTGGATAACTGTCCTGATTCACCACTACGGCTTCCTCCTGGATATAAGAAACTGTTGCCGAGTCCATCACTAGTTGAAAATTCGACCGACACACCTTTATGGTCGGTCGAAGCATATATCGTTGAAGATAAACCATCTGAGTCCACAATGGAACAAAGTAGATAGGTTGAGACGACAGTCTACCTAGTCTTGTCTTCAAAAGGTCTACCTTTAGATGATATAGTCACCGAAGAGAATAAGAATGACACTTTTCAAATTCTTTTTGTTAACACCGAATCCGATGAACATGGGGCCAATCTACCCGTTCCTTTACCACAGGAAGGAAGTTCGTCATAGATTTACCCAGCCATTTATTCAATCCCTCCTCCAAGCAATCTAGTCGTTTCCTTCAATTGGAATCAACTAGGCAGACCCCGCCTACAATCTAGCATACCATTCCGAATCATAGTACAAGCTTATAGAATGATCATGGTTGGTACTATCATAAATGAAGGGGCTTCTGTGAGTATCCTTTCCTCAACTACTTGGAAATTTCTTAGTTCGCCATCGCTTCTGCCTGAAATTTGAAATCTGACAGGCTTCAACAAAGGAACCAGTTGATCGTCTGGGATCCTTCCAAATTTTTCTATAACTTTGAGAAGGAAAACCATTTATCTGAATGTGATGGTAGTCCAAGGGCCATTAGATTACAATCTACTCCTTGGACGTAACTATATTTATAGCATGGGAGCCATTGTTTCCTCACTCTTCCAAGTGATGTGTTTTCTGCATGAAGGCAGAGTGGTCCACCTAGTTGACAAACTTTCATTCCCTGGTTCAAACACATCTATTAGTCAAATGTTGTCCCTAACTAGTATTTTACGCAAGGAATGTCTTATCAATCTCTAGTCCGTCCATCTGATGATCGCGAGTGATTCGATGATTGTGACTGAAACCTAGGAGGCATGCGCTCTGGTTTGATTCGGCAAGAAAACCCAAAATATAAGGTAGGTTTCTGCGTAGGAATATGACTAGTCTGACTATCTTGTCTGTTTAGGAAAATGGATCAGACTGGAAAAGAATTCTCCCGTCGAAGGTTCTATGATTAACACTGACAACAGTCACCTTTGTCCATTTTGATGGACATCGCCAAGGAAGTGTTTTATCTGTGACGTGGACGAAACATTCCTAGTGGTGCAAGAACTTCCATATGGTGACCTGAAAAATCTACTTTATACCTGGGGGCATGCAAACCTTTTTGAATGCAAGTGAAAAGTGACCATTTATTTTCCTAGTTTGTAGGCTCTTAACTCTTTAGACTCGTAGGTTGGTCGTTCCTAGCTTGCATAAAAAAAGGCTTTGGAGCAAAGTTGCAAATGGGGAAAGCTCCCTAAAAAATGAACCTACTGATGAGACATCCTTATTATATAACTTGCATGAGTAGTTTTACGCGAAGTTCAAGCTCGTTAAAAAATAAACCTAGTAATGATCATATGTTCCACAGGAGTTTAAGCTCATTAAAAAATGAACCCACCTTTGGTAAATAACCATTGTGATCGCATAATTATCAGATTTTGAACCTTGGTCGTGTTCTTACCATCACCTCCACTCTTTTCTAGCCGATCATATGCCTCCATTTGATTGTTTATCCCTTTTGAGGAAAAACTATGATGAGTGATTCTATTAGCCACCTTCTTTACACTGCTGTGATTGAAAAGTTCCAAAACCTACCTGGAACCAATTGCTATCTGAAAATATCACTCATTCCTAAAAAAATGAGTCTCCTTTAAGCTCTTTTCATTTGACTCGTAAAATATGAAAAGTTTTCCGATCAATTGGCCTCTCCAGCTCGTTAAAACAATCGGAAGTGCCATCCCTCCTATAGATTTTCATCTTTTTGAACCTAAGGGATAATTACACAAAAAGATCAAGTGATTGTCTTGTTTGGCTTGTTAAAGCTATCGAAAAGTCATCGCTTTCGTATTATTTTATACTTTTTTGGAATTAAAGGATTAGACTACGAAAAAGGATTACTGGAGTTTCCTTTTCGTCTCTTTTTAGACTCTCTAAAATTGAAAAGGACTGAGTTATATTTGTCGTTAAACTCACTAAAACAATAGCAAAAAACTTGTCCATGCAAACAAGAGCGAGTTTCACTTTCGCTAGGCTCAATAAAACTTAGCGACGGGTTTTCCCGAAGGGCAAAATATAGAACAAGCATATGTTATCTTCCTCGAGCTTCAAAAAAATAAAGAGGTACTGGTCAAAAATGTCTGGGGAAAAATTAGGAAGAAAAATTGAAGAAACTTTATTAGTAGCAGGTCACTCTTGAACATGACACTTTCAGTCCATCACCATGATTGAGTCAGGTTGGGTTATTTCGTTCACTGGTCATATCACCATTGGTCCTCCGTACCATCCATCTTTGGGGTTAATGCTACCAATCCATTTTAGTGTCGCCGATATGTTCAAGAGAAGTTTCTCAGAGAATTCACCAACATAGCGAACATCTCATCCACTACAATACCTTCACGCTTCATTCTTTCAGGACCGCCACCCTAAACCTTGTATCATCATATTTTTTTCACCTCCACAAAGTCATTTGCTCCGTTTCATGTCGTAGATGTGGGATTCACTAAGGCCCTCCTACGATGGGTCACTTCTTGTCGAAATCATCCCATTATCCAAGAAGTTGACTTAGGAACAACCCTTTTAGTACTTTGAAGCTTGCATGCCTCAATAGCAGGTTTCTCACTTTCAGTGATAGGTTTGCATCAATGGCCTTCGACCAGAAGATTTTTCATGTTGTTCGACATCGACTCATGTATTCGCACCACGTGAATTGTACTACAATACCTTGAAGTTCATTATCATTATCGATGATTCCTCTCACTCCTGTTAACAACTTACATCATTGGCTGGTAATCAGGCGATGTCTTTCCATGTTCGACATCAGAACATCTTTTCACATGGATTGACTTGTACTTCGGGTGAAGATTGAACGAGTTTGAAGACCCTAGATCTAGTTTCATCCATCCGGGCTGCGATATATTTAGGAAAATAAAGACATCAAATGTACATCATAGCTGCACAGATAATCATCCAAGCCAAAGGATGACGACTCTACCAGAATCATCAGTCTGTCACACAAACGGTTGTCTATCATATGTACATGAAAATGAATTTATAAAGCTGAGCATGGGAATGCTCACCCCAGCTAGATCATGAAAATATTATGAAGATAATGTATTGTATTGTCTCTTATTACAGGTCACCTTCCAGTTCGAAAAACCTTGGATCCTTATGATAAAGCATTTCACCCGACATCAGAAGATTTACGACCTCATGCTTTAGGGGGCAACTGTTATAGACATATTTGGGAACTGCAACCCCAATCTCATATGTCCATAAACCAAGGGATTATAAACCCCTAAAAGTGTTGTTTCATATGCTAAAAGAACAAGCTCAGCTGATTACATCATTTCCTAGAAGTTCTCCCTAAAAAACTGCTTAGAACTGTTCAAAACTGGACCATCTCACCTGCTCCATGGTCAGGGTGCGATGCATCTCACCTATTACACATGGGGGGTGTGATGCATACTGAAAATCCCTTCTATGGGGTACGATGGGTGAGAGTACACAAATGACAGAGGCAGTTTGCTAGGTGGAAACTCATAGAATCTTCTAGAAACTGCTCATATGACACTTGCCTCTCTGAATTCGCCCAAGGATGAGTAAGAGATCATGAAATCTCCAAGTGGAACCAAGAACTATTAGTGAAATGACACTAATCAAAATCCCAGAAGCTGAGTCACCACCCTGCAAATATCTATATATGGATCCGTCAGCCTAGAGATCCAAAGGATGGAATTTTGTATTTTGCAAGGAAGTGTTGTTGGTTTCTTTGTGCAACATTGTACTGTTGGGTGATCTAAGCTTTTTGTGAGGTGAAGAGGGCTCTCATGCTGGGAGGATGGCGCTGGGTCAGAACAATGGGTTGTAATCCTCTCTTCTACTACTTATCAATAAAGCTATTTGAGTTTTCCTCCATATTCTTGTATATCTCTGAATCTTGTATTGATATATGCATTTGTATGGTTAATATACATCTGATCATATACTGTTTATGGTTATAGATCTCTATGCTTTGATGGTATTATGCTACTTTGACTCTACAGGTGTTCTTTGAAGCGGGACAAGTAAGGAAGGAGTGGCAGAGCTTTGTCAAAGGAGGAAGGGAACAAGCAAGGAGCCAGGCGAAAGACTGAGGTTGGTACTCTCTGCTTCTCCCTCATCTATATCTCATAAAGGAAAAAACAAATAACTTTAGTCTGTTTGTTTCTAAGATAGCTACCTGTCTTATTGGTACTAACAATTCACCTACACCATGAGTCACTAAACTAGTAATAAAATGGCAAGAATAGTAATGGAGCTGATCATTTTAACTGAAAATCTAAAGACTAATGAGACAACAAATGAAACAAGCTACTCTACACTACTGAATTCAACTTCAAACTACTGATAAAAACTGGAAATAAATTAAGCAAAAAGAACTATTATGCACTGAAAGAAGCTATTCTGCGTTAGTAAGAAAATGATAAAGACTACATTATAAAGAAGTTTAGTAAATAGTTATAAACATTATGGAAGAAACGATGAATTTACAGTTTAACTATAAAAGACAAAACAAAATAAAATGAAACCTTAGTCAGCGCAGGGGCCCTCTGCACTTTCTCAGGTTATGCGTACTTAATCAAAACTCCAAAAAAACACTTTCTGATATCCATGAAACTTGTAGTCTTCATATTAAAAAAAACACAGTAAATGAGTTTTCAAAATTATAGAGCAGTAGTCTAAGCTTAATACGTGAACAAATTCGAATTGGTTTTGTGTTCTTCACACAGGTATTTTTAAGGAAATTATACAATTGTTTATGGAGAAAAATAATCTACAACAAAAAACACGTAGTAGACAGGCACACGAAATTCTCTTCCTCGACTGCTAGAGACATAAATCTAAGGTGATGGCTGTTGGATTAGGTTGTACAAATGGTTGTTGAAGTCCATGGGTTCAAGAAGTTGTTTTGGATCCCATCACTATGAAACATGTACAAAAAAGAGTCTTGTTTGCCTTAGGTCTCTACGTTTGACTTCTCCTTTGACCGGAGTCTTGTACAATCTTCCTTGTCGACCTAGGCTAGGTGAATAGGACACGATCCATGTCATGATGTTTTACAAGCTACCCATGTAGTTATTTTCTCCTTCTAACTCATAGAACCTGTAAAAGCATGGATGTAGCTGTGTAACAGCTGATTAGCTACAAAATAGGTTGTGTTCCGTAGCTAAAAGATAAAAAACTTATTCAAACAACAAAACATAAAATCATAGCATGTAAATCACTAAAATGTTCTCCTTAAGGCAATGTATACTCGTCATTGATGATAGGAATGCATTTGTTCATTGAAAAACAAAGAAGAACAGATGAAAAAAGTTGCTAAGGAAAGGGGAGTTATGAGGCTCAACATATCCCCACTGCAAAACTATTGCTTGTCCCCATGCAATCAAAATTGTGAACTTTCTCCTCCTATTGCATTTGTTCTGAAACTTCAGCCAACACATCCAACTTCCTCTTCTTGATTTTCTTTGCACAAACTACCATCCTTGGCCTCCCCATGAGAAATCTGTACTTGAGGTTAACAAGTGCCCTGTTTAACTTCTTATTTTTCTTTTTCAACTTCTTGTTCTTCTTGTGCCATAAACGCAGGTGAAGGATAGTGTTATCATCAATATCTCTATCTAGCTTATTCTATTCCTTTAAGGTTTCATTTTCTCTTTGGATGTGCCTATTCAAAATTTCTAACTCATAGATCTCTTTTTTGAGGGAGCTAGTTAGAGTTTCTTGTGAGGTGGTAGGCTACTCTAGATTAGCTGAAGTCCCTGGGTCTAATGATGTATTATTTTTCTCTAATGACTCTATGAAGTCATAGATTTTCCGTTGTATTGGATCAATGCTAGGAGAAGCTCTACTTGGGCTGCCTTCAAAGTTTTGTGGAGTAGAGTTCTGTGGATTTTGCTCATATGGAATACTGTCAGGGGACTGAGCTAGAGTTTCTTCCTCTAAATTTATAAACTGGGCCTCTTTTGATTTCATCTTCTTCACTTTGCCTCTAAGTCTAGAACTCCTCCTCAAGTTTTGGAAGCCTATGGTTTCTTCTTTTGTATCCTTTTTCCTCTTTCCTTTCTCCTTATCTTTCTTGATCTATTCCTTGATCTTGGTTAGTATTTCAGAAAGTAGTTGTTCATCCTCTTTGGGTGATGAAGGTTCAAGAATATCCATGTTTATTTCTTCAACCTTTTCTTTCATTTTTCTCCTCTACTTAGTCTACTTTCTGATCTCTATTAATTTTTCAGAGATTGGTTCCTCTTCATCATTTTTCTGTGCTGAATTTCAGGGGTGTTTTGAATGGTGAGATTGGTATTTTTTCTCCTACTTCTTTTAACATGACTTCCCTCTGACAAATCTGGAGCATCTTGGAACAAATTCCTTACCAAAAAGTCCTCCCATGTATCCCCTACATTTCTGAAATGAAATTCAACTAAAATATTCACTAGTCCATGGTGATATAGAGTGGTTTCTATTGGTTCAACTTTATTTTGAACATTAGTTGCCATTCTTCTCAGACTATTCAGAAGGAAAAAGTGAATATCGAGGGCTCCATCCTCTAGAAAATTCATTAGCAATCTTATATGATAAAAATACATAGATCTAAACCTCCCTTCGCATGTAATAAATTTTTGTATTATTAACAACATGCTTCTCCATTTGTTTTTGTGTGTAGAAATTGGAATCCCTTTATAAAAACTTAAATGTCCATACCTGGGATTTTAAGAATCACCTTCCAGGATTCATCATGAAACTCTTTTTTCTTAAACCACCTTTCTCCTAGCCTTGGGAGTTCTATTGCTTTAGCTATGAAGGACTCGGTTACTGCAAATTTTGATGTCTCCTATTTCCACTTACGTTCCATCAAATGATCTAGCAAAGGATTTAGTGATTTCCTTATCCTAACCATTGATTTTTTCAATAAGGCACAACCAACCAGCCTTCTATAACATTCCCTTCAGCTATGGATAACCCTCCATGTATTTTACCCCTACCGGTTCAGTTCTAACAATAATCCCCATAACCTCTGTTCTCGGCTACCCTTCAAAACTACTCTCACTGTCTGACAAATGAAATGATTGTGTGTATGGTAATAAGAAGACTGTGTATACAAAAGAAGAATGATTATGGATATGGAAACAGGATGATAGGGTACATGGGAACAGAATGACTGGAAACATAATGACTGTGAATATGAAACAAAGCAACTGTATATACAAAATATATGGAAATAGAGTAGCTGTATACGGAAAATGTTTGGAAACAGAGTGACTGTATGCGCAAAGTATATGGAAACAAAGTGACTGTATGGAAAATGTGGCTGCGTAAATATGAGAGAAAAACTTAAGAGTTGGCATGTAATAAATGAACAATCATGGTTTGAAGAGTCGTATATAGATAGGTCATGTCATTAATCTGACCGTTAGCAGGTGTAGCTGTAGAAGTCCGGTTAAGTACAAGTTATGGAGTTTAAAATGCGGATCAGTTATGAAGGAATCATTGGACCGTTTGTCATTGAAGATTGAAGATATGGTGGAGACATCGTGGAAGTCAAATCACATAATGATTTATCAAGGAGACATGTGATCATACATGTTATACAAGCTTATGTTTTTGAATTAATTTTTGAAATAAATTTTTGTTTTTACTTTTGAAACCTTATCTTAAGCTTGTTAATATTTTGATGTTTGCTCCACAGGTGCTTTAGGCATGATTCGTCTTCAAGGTTGATTTTTCTTCAATTACCTGCATACAAGATTTTATTATGAACTGGACACTTTGTGCTTGGACTGATAATCAAACTGTTGCCGCAGAATTAGATTAGCTACAGAACAAAGTCAGCTATAGAACAGAATCAATTGTAGAACGTGAAAACAGCCGCAAAATGTGAAACAAAGAGTAAAATATGGCTTATGAATGGATGAAATGGAAGTAGTTTTGTAAGTGGAAATATGAAAAGATGATCAATGAAAATGGAGATGAAAGAAATGCTAGAAAAGAAAATTTTATTGGTGAAGTATTGCAATGGAGTGAAGTGAAACTGTAAAACCAAAGTGAAATGAGATGAGACAATGAATTTTGTAGAATGCAGAGTGACCGTGGATTTTTTTCACCACTTTTTCAAAAAGGAAATGGAAAATACAGGGTGTTAGAAACTTCTAATTTTCACCCTGTATTTTCTGTATAAGCATGCCAATCAGTGATTGATTTTCAACCTTATACAATTTTTAGTATTACTATTATTATTATTTTAGATAGGAAAAATAAAGACTAAGTTGGTGGAGAAGAAGGATTCTTCTTCACTAACTTCATTTCAGAATTGTTCTGGAAGATCTTGATGAACTCCTCCTTTGAGATTGGTTTTAGATATATTTTCAATCTATGACCATTCACAAGAATAGGAGTTTGACTTTCATCTATTGTTATGATCATCACTGCTCCATTACTAAAAACGTTTTCAATCTCATATGGCTCAAGCCAATGAGTTTGAAACTTCCCTTAAAAATCTATAAACTTTGAATCAAATAATAGTGCCCAATGTCCCTCTTCAAACCTCTTGTCCTTGATGTATTTGTCATGCCATTAAGCCCTTTGTTGTTGGACCATACTAGTCCTTTGAACTGTCTCTTGTCTGATTTCATCAAGTTCATTTAATTTCTCTAGTCTATGCTTTTCAGCTTCTGATAATTCCATCCCCAGCTGGACTGCCATCTTGAAAGTTCTGATTTGGAACTCTATAGGGAACAAGAATTTCTTTCCATAAACAATTTCATAGAGTGTATGTCCCATTGTATTCCTCCATGTAGTTCTATAGGCCCATAAGGCTTCAAGAAGCCTTTCTTCCCAATCTCTCCTATGTAGATGCACAGTCTTGGTGAGGATTCCTTCAATCACTTTATTTGTAGACTCCACTTGACCATTTGCTTGTGGATGATAGGGAGTTAATTTCCTATGCTTGATCTTATACTCCTCCATAAGACTTTCCGTCATGTTGGATGTGAATTGATATCCCTGATCTATCACAATTTCTCTTGGAACACCAAAACGAGTAAATATGTCCTCAAAAAGAAAATTAACTACATTTTTTTTGTTAACAAAAGGTAATGCTTTGGCTTCTACCCATTTGGCAACATGATCAGTGCATACCAATATATACTTTTTCTACTTAGATGGAGGATTAATTGGTCCAATAATGTCTAAAGCCCATTTGTCAAAGGGTTTGATAAGTACCTGAGTTTGTAATGGCATTTCATTTGAGGGAGCAGGTTTCCCTACCCTTTGGCAGTTGTCGCACCTCCTGACATATTCTTTATCATCTTTGAAGACAGATGACCAATAATATCCTAAATAAAGGATTTTATAGACTATCCTTTTGTCAACAAAGTGTCCACCACACAGCTCATCATGACATGCTTTGAGAATATCATGCATCTCATATTCCCTGACACACCTTGTGATCATAAGATTTGGCCCTGTTTTATACAATTCATTAGTGATCCATGAATATATTTCACTTTCTTGAATAATATTTCTTTTCTCTCTAGGAAAATAATGTGAAGGTAACTTCCCTATAACCAAGTAATTAGCAACATCTACAAAACAAGGAGTTTGAGCAGTTACTGCAAAAAGATATTCATCACGAAACTTATCTTCAACCGGACAGTCTTCTTTCATATTCTGAATCCTGGACAAGAAATCAACAATTGTGCTTTGTTTTCCAGGTCTATCTAGTACAATAATGTTGAATTCTTGCAAAATTAAAAGCCATCTTGTAACTCTACCATTAGTAATAGGTTTATTCATCAAATATCTAATTGCAGAGTTATCTGTATGAACAATGGTTTCATAACATGTTATATAGTGTCTGAACTTATTAATTGCATGCAAAACATCTAAAAATTCCTTTTTGGTCAGAGTATAATTCAACTCAGTGGGAGTCAAATTCTTACTTGTATAGTAAATGGCATAAGGAATCAAACCTTTTTGTCCCAACACAGCTCCCGAAGCTGTATCTGAAGCATATGTGGAAATATGGAAAGAAAGTTTCCAATTTGGTCCTCTTAAAATGGTTGTTTTAGATATTTTTGCTTTCAAGGTTTCAAATGCCAGTTGACAATCAGGATTCCAACTGAATTCCCAATCTTTTGTAAGCAATTTGAAGAGTAGAGATGCTATTTTAGTGAAGTTTTCTATAAACCTTCTATAATATCCTGTAAATTCTAGAAAACTTCTAACATCCTTTTGGCAACTTGGAATTCATAACTTAGAGATGACTTCAACTTTAAATTTGTCAACTTTAATCCCATGCCCTGAAATATGATGTCCTAAAACAATACCTCTTGTAAACATCATAAAACATTTTTCATGGCTTAGTGAAAGGCTTGTTTCTTTACATCTTTTAAGAAATTTTTCCAAATTTTCCAAAGCTTCTCCGAATGTGTTTCCATAAACTGTAAAATCATCCATATATACCTCTACACAATCATGTATTAGATTGGAAAAAATTCCTAGTACTGCTCTTTGGAATGTTGCAGGTGCATTACCAAAAGGAAGCACTCGATAGGAAAAAGTTCCCCATGGACAAGTAAATGTGGTTTTATCTTGATCCTCAGGTGCTACCTGAATTTGATTATAACCACCAAAACCATCAAAGAATGAGAAATACTTCTTACCTGGTGATGTATCTAACACTTGATCTATAAAGGGAAAAGGAAAGTGATCTTTTAGGGTTGTTTTATTCAATTCTCACTAATCAACGCACACCCTCGATTTACCATTCTTTTTAGGCACAATTACCAAAGGAGAAACCCATTGGCTATCTAAAATTGGGTAAATGAAGTTTAAATTGAGTAATTTTTGGATCTCTTCTTTCACAGTTCCCCTAAGATTTGGATTAATCCTTCCCTGAGGTTGTCTGATTAGTCTACTGTTTTCCTCAATATAGATATGATGGGTAGAGGTCTTAGGATCAATACTTCTCATGTCGGTGTATTCCCATGCAAATGCAGCAGAATGTTTTTGTAAAGTTTTGGTTAGTTCTTCTTGTTGTAGTTTCTCAAAGTTTTTGTTTATGTTCAATGTCCTACCTGGAAAAATTTCAATTGTAGAGCTACCAAACTCTTCCATAGAATAGAGAGACATCTGCCTAGATGACAAGTATTCAACATTAGATTTCTCTAGAAATTGGGCATGATCATATTCTGAAGATGTTTCAAAATTTTCCAATGTGTTCAAGGTTTGACTATCATCACTAATTTATTACATAGTAAAGAGGGGTTGAATATCATCTTCATCATCAATCCATTCCTTGTCATCTATTTCTATGATTGCTTTTGCTAGAGGATACAAAGTAAATTTCTTTGTTGAATTACCATCAGAAATATACATGTCACCAGATCTACAACTAATAAAAGCATCAACTATGGCCAGCCAAAGTCTTCCTAATATGAGTGGGTGTACTCCTAGATTATTCTTGGGAGTTAAGATCATGTAATCATCAAGATATTCCAAAGAATCTAAGGTTACTGAAATATCTTCTAGCACACCATCTGGTTTGATTACTAATCTACCTACAAGTTGCAGTAAGGTAGGTGTAAAGAAGGTGAGGAAGTTTAAGCTGCTCCATAGTTTGTCTGCTCATAATGTTTATTGCTGCCCCTAAGTCAATCAATGTATTTGGAATTTCAATTCCATTTATATGTGTCTTGACAATTGGACTTCCTGGATCAGCATATTTCTGCATGGCAATTTTTCCCATCATTCTGTGTTCTATTTTTCCTGCCAGGTGAATTCTTTTTGTTTCTCTTGGTTTTCTTCTTGGTATTTTGATGCTCAACTCCTTTATTGTCTTGGATAGAATTGGAATTTCCCTAATGGCTTGTAACAAAGGAATTTTGATACAGAAATTCTTCAATTCTTCCAGAAAGTCATAATTGGGCAACAAGATTTGTTTTTCTACTTCTCTATCAATTTGTAGTCTCTCAGGAAAAGGAGGTGTAGAAGTAGATGTTGGTTGCTTAATGATAGGAGTTGTGCTCATTGAATCTTTTTTTTTTTTCTTTTTGAATGTTTTAGTTTTGGAGAGATGTTCCCTCAAAACTTTTATTGATTTTTAGAGAATCTTCCTCAGAAGTGTCTTGTTCTTGAATAACTATAGAAGGTCTTTCCTTTTCTAATATCCTACAAGATCTTAGTTGAACATCATTAATATCTAGAGGAGTAATCATGTAAGTTCGAAATTGTTGTCCTTCTACCATGTAAGCATTCTGAGGGTTTTTATTGTTGGGGTTTGGTAATGGTTGGGTAGGTAGCTCATTTGGTTTTTGCTGAAATGGTAGTAAAAGTTGAGGATTTCGACTTTGTTGTGGGGGTTGTTGTGGAAATGGCAATGAAAGCTGAGGGTTCTAATTTGAAATTTGTGGCTATTGATTCTGTGGCTGAGTTTGTGGGGGAGGATAATTCTGATAAGATGGAGGATATTGATAATATTGAGAAAATCTCCCATAAGGATTTTGTACCCCTTGTGCCCATAGTTGATATTGATACTGAGTTTGAGGTTGAGGCCAAGGTTGCTGCCAAGAATTCCATTTTGGTGGGGGCTGAAGATACATTGGATTATTAAATCCCTGATTTTGTGGCCCCTGCCATGTTCTTCTTGCAACAAAACAAAGAGGTTCTACAGAATTTGGGACTGTTTCCTCTTGAAAGACATCCTTAAGACCTAGGATTGAGGGACAACCCTTGCTCTCATGACTTTCTGAACAAATCATACAAGTTTCTACAATGTTTACATCTAAATGAAATTCCCTTAGAGCATGTTTCTTTCTGCATTTTTGACAAAAAATGGTTAAAGAATCAGCCTCTACTTTCTACTTGTTTTGAATTTTAAGGGTGTCTAGCTGCTCACTGAGGCTCCCTAGAATGTCAATTTTAAACTCATCAAGAATATTGCCAATTTCTGCCCTACTTACAGATCCAGCTGCAGATTTGCTTGCTCTAACAAGAGAAGTATCTCTCGGCCCTTTTCCTATTTTTGATTTCCCTCTTGAGAGATGAACGCATAGTTTTCCTATGTCACTCAATGGAAGTTGAGAGGTATCTCCCTTCTCCATCATGTTAAGGATATCTATCCACTCATCTCTAATGGCCTTTAACAAAAGAGCTCTAAAAGTTTCTTCATCTAAATTGTTCATCTTTTCTCTTTTCAAATTATAGTTGAATCTCTCAATCAAATCTTCTAAGTTTTCATCTTCTCTTTGCATCATTTTGAATACCTCATCTTTGTGATTAGTAGGCATGCAATAATCCAAGTATCAATCCAAAAATGTCTTTTTCATGTCATTCCATGTTCTAATGGATTGAGTGACTAACCCCATGAACCATTTCAAAGCAGCCCCTTTTAGTGTTGAAGGGAACAATTTGAGTTTTTGAGAGTCCTCTAAATAGTCATATGTTCTGTATAAGACTTCAAACTCAAATAAGAATATTTCAGGGTCCTCACTTCTCAACCCATAGAAGTTTGGGAGGACAGATGGTGAGATATTCTTCATTTTGGTATGTGTTTCCTCATCCACTATTCGGAATCCAAAAGAGTTATCTACTTTCCTATTTCCTCTGCCACTTCCATTATTACATCTACCTCCTCCATTGTTTCCTCTACCTCTCCCTCTACACCCTCCTCCAAACAGTGGGAATTCTCCATCTTGTTCTTCTTCTGCCATTATAGTTTCTTCAGAGTCAGTATAGGGTACAACCTACAAGGTTATTCCCTCCTCTGGTTCTTCTATTAATGGACTATGGGAGAGAGTTTCTAATCCTTCCTTCTCATAAGGTATTCCTAATTCTTCAACTACAATAGGCTCTCCTGTGGAGGTGAAAAAGGTTATCCCTACTACTGGAGATTCAAAAATTTTCTCTCCTAGGACTGTTTTGGTAGATAAAGGAGGAGAATATTTTGATTGAGTTTCTACCTGTTGAATTCCAGGAATCCTATGGCTAGGAGTATGAGTCTGGGATGGAGGTGTGTGTTTTCTAACTCTTGGTGGAGTAGGTGGAGTTGTAGGAATCGAACTTTTGTGCCTAGCTATAAATCTACCCCTAGAGTCTCTTTCTTTATGCATGTCATTTTTTTGTTTTGTTTTTTTTTTCAAATGTAAGAGATAAGGCTACCTAGTTACACTTCCCTGGCAATGACGCCAAAATGTTTGGTCAATTTAGTGTTCTAAATTTCTCTACATAAATTATCAATCCGGGTATCGTAAACTGATGAAGTGTAGTGCATTATATGTATTAGATGACCCTTCTTACTTCAGTGTTTTTGACTTTTATTTTGTTTTGGGGGTTTTTGATCATTTAATCCCTAATGATTTACAATGTACCTAACAAAATCTTAAATCTACTTCTGCTAAGAATCTAAAGAAATGAAATGAGGACTAAAAGTGGTTTAAGAAAGATTTTGGAGGTAAAGTTTAATCAAGAAATGAAAACAAAGTTTCTATTTATGCTCTTATCATTGTTTCCAAATCATGAACTAAGAGAATTTAAAAGTAAAATTGCAACTACTATCCAATCAATTATAGAAGCCAGACTAAATGAAATACTAAAGTTGAAAGAGAAATTGCAACTATCTATTATGAAAACAAAACTAGAATTAAATACCGAAACTAAAAGTGACATTAGAACTACTATTTAGTCTATTACAGAAACAAAACTTAATTAAAAACTAAAAGTGAAATTGCAACAAAACTAAATAAAATACTTAGTTACTCTGCCTCTCAATTTTGGAAGACAAACTTCCTTGGGATGACATTTTGACGAATTTTGTATTTCATTATTCTAAGAGAAAATAAATGCAAAAACACATAAAAGAATCATTGCATAAATTAATTATTCAACCACTTAGTTTAAGATGAATCATCAGCTAGAAGGGTATTTTAGAAACATTCAGCTACACCATGAGTCACTAAACTAGTAATAAAATGGCAAGAACAGTAATGGCATTGATCTGTTTAATTGAAAACCTAAATACTAATGAGACAACAAACAAAAAAAACTACTCTACACTATTGAATTCAACTTCTACCTACTGATAAGAAACTGGAAAGAAATTAAGAAAAAAGAACTATTCTACACTGAAAGAAGCTATTCTGCGTTAGTAAGAAAATGAGAAAGACTGCATTAGTAACAAGGTTAGTAAATGGTTATAGACATTATAGAAGAAATGATGAATTTACAGTTTAACTATAAAAGACAAAACAAAATGAAATGAAACCTTAGTCAGTGCAGGGGCCCTCTGCAGCTGCTCAGGTATGCGTACTTAATCAAAACAACAAAAAAGACACTTTCAGATATCCATGAAACTTGTCGTCTTCATATTAAAAAAAACACAGTAAACGAGTTTTCAAAATTACAAAGTAGTAGTCAAAGCTTAATACATGAGCGAATTCAAATTGGTTCTGCATTCTTCACACAGGCATTTATAAGAAAATTATACAACTGTTTATGAGGAAAAATAAGCTACAGCCAAAAACACATAACAGAGAGGCACACAGAATTCTCTTCCTCGAATAATCGAGACATAAATCTAATGTGATGGCTATTGGATTCAGTTTCACAAATGGTTGTTGAAGTCTATGGGTTCAGGAAGTTGTTTCAGATCCTATCACTATGAAATGTGTACAAAACAGAGTCATGTTTGCCTTAGGTCTCTACGTTTGACGTCTCCTTTGACTAGAGTCTTGTACCATCTTCCTTGTCGATCTGGGCTAGGTGAATAGGACACGATATATGTCATGGTGTTTTCCAAGCTGCCCATGTAGTTTTCTTCTCCTTCTGACACCTAGAACCTATAAAAGCATGGAAGTAACTATGGAACAACTGATTAGCTGCAGAATAGGCTGTGTTCCGTAGCTAACAGACAAAAACTTATTCAAACAACAAAACATAAAATCATAACAATTAAATCACTAAAATGTTCTCCTTAAGGCAATGTATACTGGTCATTGATGATAGGAATGCATTTCTTCATGGAAAACCAAAGAAGAAGGGATGAGAAAAGTTGATAAGGAAAGGGCAGTTTTGAGGCTGAACACTACCAACTGAGCTTTGTATTTCTCCACCTTTCCTTCTGAATTTGTCTTCTTATTGAACACCCATTTGTTGCCAATGGGTTTCCTTCCAGCTGGAAACTCCACCAAATCCCAAGCCTCATTTTTGTACAAAGGAAATTTCATGAAACATGGCCTATTTCCATAGTTTTCCATCCTCTGAATCTACTACTTCCTTCACAATTATGGGATCAACATCAGTAATAGATAAAAAAAAATTGAACAAAAAGTGGATGGACAATACCTTTCTGGCTTCCTTCTTTCTGGAGCTGACCATTTGACAACCGGAGTTTGTGGATGTTCATCTTCTGATTCCTCTTCTATTGTAGAGTCTGATTCTTCCTCCTTGAGCTCAAAGTCTATCTTCTTAGGCTCCTTTGGTTGGACTTCATGTTTAATAACATATTTCACCTCTTTTAACACCACATCTTGACTATACACAACCTTACTTGTAATTGGGTTCCAAAGTTTATAACCCTTTAAACCATCCGTATACCCAATAAAGATTCACTTTTCAGATTTTCTATCTAACTTTTTTCTTTTTTCATTTGGAACGTGTACATATTCATCATATCAAAATACCCTTAGATGTGAAATAGAGGGTTTCTTACCAGCCCATACCTCTTATGGAGTCTTATCCTCCAACATTGATGAAGGTGATATGTTGACCATGTAACATGTAGCCTCCACCACCTCTACTCAGAATTCTTGTCCTAACCTAGCACCACTAAGAATGCTTCTTGCCCTTTACATCAACGTCTTGTTCATTCTTTGTGCAACTCCATTTTTCACAGGTGTGTATGGAGTAGTCCTCTTCCATGCTATACGACACTTCTTACAGAATTATTCAAATTCCTTCTTGTAAAACTCTGCCCCATTATCTATCCTTAGCAACTTTATCTTCTTCTCTGTCTAGTTTTCCACCGGAGCCTTAATTTATTTAAATCTGTCAAAGACTTCAGATTTCTCCTTAACGAAATATATCCATGTATTCCTTGAGAAGTCATCTATAAATGGTACATAGTACACAAACTTACCCAATGATGGATCCTTCATAGGTCCAAACATATCACTTTCAAGAAGCTCTGATATATGTTTTGCCCTCTTACCACCAAAGGGGAAACTCGCCCAATTATGCTTCCCATACACACAATTTTCATAGAAATAAAAATCCGGAGAGTTATTAGTCATACCTTCTACCATAACTTTACCATGAAGTATTGAAAGTCCCTTCACTCCAATATGTCCAACCCTTTGATGCCATAGCATGGTTTTTTCTCCAGAGACCTTGAATATAAAATGAAAAAGAAGTTGATTCCATCCTGTGAGGTTATACGTCGAATCTATGGATTACCAAAAATCCATAAGGAGGGGGTCCCTCTTAGACCAATAGTTAAGTAGATGGACAATACCTTTCTGGCTTCCTTCTTTCTGGAACTGACCTTCTCACAACCGAAGTTTGTGGATGTTCATCTTCTGATTCCTCTTCTATTGTAGAGTCTGATTCTTCCTCCTTTAGCTCAAATTCTATCTTCTCGAGCTCCTTTCGTTGGACTTCATGTTTAATAACATATTTCACCTCTTTGAACACCACATCTTGACTGTACATGACCTTACTTGTAACTAGGTTCCAAAGTTTATAACCCTTTAAACCATCCTTATACCCAATAAAGATGCACTTTTCAGATTTACTATTTAACTTTTTTCTTTTTTCCTTTGGAAAATGTACATATTCATCATATCCAAATACCCTTAGATGTGAAATAGAGGGTTTCTTACCAGCCCATACCTCTTGTGGAGTCTTATCCTCCAACACTGATGAAGGTGATATGTTGACCATGTAACATGTAGCCTCCACCACCTCTACTCATAATTCTTGTCCTAACCTAGCACCAGTAAGAATGCTTATCACCCTTTACATCAACGTCTTGTTCATTCTTTGTGCAACTCCATATTTCTCAGGTGTGTATGGAGTAGTCCTCTTCCATGTTATACGACACTTCTTATAGAATTATTCAAATTCCTTCTTGCAAAACTTTGTCCCATTATCTATCCTTAGCACCTTTATCTTCTTCTCTGTCTAATTTTCCACCAGAGCCTTAATTTATTTAAATCTGTCAAAGACTTCAGATTTCTTCTTAAGGAAATATATCCATGTATTCCTTGAGAAGTCATCTATAAATGATACATAGTACACAAACTTACCGAGTGATGGATCCTTCATAGCTCCAAACATATCACTTTCAAGAAGCTCTGATATATGTTTTTCCCTCTTACCACCAAAGGGGAGACTCACCCAATTATGCTTCACATACACACAATTTTCATAGAAATAAAAATCCAGAGAGTTATTAGTCATACCATCTACCATAATTTTACCATGAAGTATTCAAAGTCCCTTCACTCCAATACGTCCAACCCTTTGATTCCATAGCATGGTTTTTTCTCCAGAGACTTTGAATATAAAATGAAAAAGAAGTTGATTCCATCCTATGAGGTTATACTTTGAATCTACGGATTACCAAAAATCCATGAGGGGGTCCCTCTTAGACCAATAGCCAACACCATTGGTTTCCCTACCTATGAATTGGCTAAGTATGCAGCTAAGATTCTGAAGCCTCTAGTTGCTAACACAGACTCTTTTATAAAAGAATCAAATGATTTTGTAAAACTTATTAAGAAAGAAAGGGTGGATAAGGATGATATTCAGGTTAGTTTTCACATGGTTTCTTTGTTCACAAAGATTCCTCTAGATGAAGCTGTTCATGTTATAAAGATAGCCACACATCCTAAAACAACGAAACTTGTAGAAATTTGTTTACGGTCCACCTTTTTAGTTTTCAAGACCACTATTATGAACAAATATCAAGAGTCACCATGGGATCCCCGCTCTCACCTAGTGTCGCCAACTTATACATGGAGTACTTTGGAAGAAAATCGCTTGACTCATACCCTTTGAAACCAACTTGGTGGAAAAGATTTGTTGATGACACCAACTTAAAATGGACTCATGGCAAAGCTGAGTTGGAGAAGTTTTTCAATCATCTTAACTCTATTTCTGTCAAATTCAAGTTTACTATGGAGCTTGAAGAAAATGGTAAAACCCCTTTCTAGATGTCCCAATCAGTAGAAAAGAGGATGGTATTTTGGGACACAAGGTCTATAGGAAGAAAACAAATATGGATAGCTATCTACATGCTAACTCATACCATCATCCATCACAAAAATTTGGTGTCTTAAACACTCTGGCTGTTAGGCCTCTCATAAGTTTTGACCCTGATCACCTAAATGAAGAAATTAAACACTTAACCTATGTTTTCAAAAACATAGGATACAAGGAGTTTAGTATTCAGAAAGCTATAAAAAGAGCTCAGGATAAGGTCCTCTCTAGGGATCCTGGGGAAAATAGGAAAGAAAATTGTGGGAAAGTATACATCCCATTCATTCAGAGGATTACGGATAAGATTGCAAATTTTTTTAAAAAGAAGGACATAAACACTCAGTTTACAACATGTGGAACAATTAGGCAAATGATGAGGTCAGTCAGGGATAACATAGATCATCAACAACTAAAGGGTGTGTACAAGATTGATTTCTCATGTGGCAAGAGTTACATTGGGGAAACAGGACGATCTCTAAGAACAAGACTTAAAGAGCACGGAGCTGATATTAAGAATGGGATATGCTATACATCAGCCCTTGCGGAACACTCATACAAAACCAAACACCATGCGCGTTTAGAAGATGCCAAAATCATTGCAAGAGAGGATCATTATCAAAAGAGGAAAGTTAGACAGGCCAACGAAATTATGAAATTTCCTCAGAACCTCAACAAGGACAATGAGAGCGAGATTAGTGGAAATTGGCTTCCCCTGATTAGACAAATAAATCCCTCCAAAACTTTTGTAGCTTAGTACCACTGGTTTCTTCCCAAAGTAAA
>APFE031084123.1:83787-110445 GCA_000404065.3 Pinus taeda
AAAATTTATCACTATTTAGGATTAATTAGGTTTATATATATGCTGGTCGGAGGATTCTTCTCTCAAAAAATGATCATTCATAATCTACCATTTTTTGGTCTTGATGATGGACCCCCTTTGGGGTTCGAAACGTCGACATGATGAATATAATATTGTGGATAATCCGGATCATACTACACCAAAAAACAACCACAGAAGCTTAAAGTCTAACAAGACCACTAGATTGTCTACTCCACTTTTAGGAACCACAAAATTGTTGCATCCATCAACAATAGTGCTACCTTACAGCTTCTATAGATTTCCAATCCGAACACCCTGCATCAATACCAGTACTCATTGAGCCATCTTGCAGGTATCCTTCTCGAACACTATTTTTACACCTCCATCATCCAGCTTGCTTACAGAAATCAAACTTCTAGCCAACGCATGAATATGCAGAACACCTGGAAGTGTTCTAATCATTAGACCTTGCAAATTCAGCTTAACTTTTCTGCGACCAATGATTTTATCCTTCATGTCATCCCCCAAGAAGACATCACCACCATCATATTTCTTATACTCACAAAACAACTCTCTATTGGGAGTGAAGTGAAAGGATTCACCTGAGTTAATCAACCATGCCTCATGATCTACATGTATACTTGAAGAAGCCAAGTACACATCTCCACCTCCATCTAAGGTTATTTGTACCTCTACAGAAGGAGCATCATCATATCCCTTTCCTTTGTCAGGAGCTTTAGGTTTACAGTCCCTTCTGTAGTGCCCTTCCTTTCCGGATTTACAGCAAACCTTTATAGGTTTCCCGGAGATTTAGATCTCCCTCTAGATTTAGATCTCCCACTCAATGACTTATTTTTGTTTCTCTTCTGGGACCTTCCTTGTATAGACAAGGCGTCAGCATTATGGCTCTCCATATTTTTCCATATCATCTCCTCCGTTAGTAAGGATGAGACTATTTAATCAAACTGCAAGGTAGTAGCATTGCTACCTATTGCAATAACCAGACTATTCCATGAATCTGGTAGAGAACACAACAAACCGATGCACTTATCTTCATATAAAATTTTAATATCAACATATAATAACTAAATTACCACAGTATTAAATGCATTCAGATGCCCTGTCACCGAGTCTCCATATTTCATCCTTAGGTTATACAACTTTTTCGGTAGGAACATTTTATTCACCAGAGACTTATATTGGTACAAAGTCCCTAACTTGTGCGACAAAGCCTTAGTTGTAGCTTCCCCTGATACATTTAGCAATACAAAATCTGAGACACACAATCGTATTTTTCTCTTTTTCTTCCGATCCAACTTCTTCCATTTTTTATTGGACACTCCCGTTGGTTTAGTACCTAGATCTACTGTGATCCACTGATCTTTATCTACCAACAAATCCTCCATCTTGAGTTTCCATAAATCAAAACTTTAACCATTAAATTTCTTGATCTCTATCTTTCCATTGCTCGCCATCTTCTTTCACCACCTAAATCAATCCCACAAATCTCCCATTGAATAGGGTCTACCCTGTACAGAAATTACCTGTATACGAATTCTAAAACACAGAAAATAAACAATAGTAAGAGCATAACACATAAAACCAATATACATAGACATTATCCTCTGGATCCAAAAAACGAGACTACTAGATTGATTTTTCATTATGTTCCTTTTAATGTTACAATACATCTATATACACGCTGAAGCATCCAATACCATGGACCGAAAACCATCGCGCCCAAAACCATGTGTGAAAACCATGCACAAAACCATAGGTAGGCCTGCCCATAGCTATGCGTGGAAATAATATAACACCACCCAACATATTAAAAATTAAATTAGGATTTGTATGATTGCTATGCAAGGACATAGCTTAATAAAATACAAACTAATGTCAGTAAAGATAGTCCAGTCAAGGACATAACTTAATGGAATAAATTTTGTACTCCTAGAGATCTTAAGAAAGGATGAAATATGAAGGAAAAAAACGTTGAACTGGTAAGAGGTAACTCGCAAACAAAAATAGATACAACGACAAGTGATCTTTCCATAGATCATGGCCAACATGAGAAGAAAATAAAAAAATAAACTATATAGATGGAATCTATATAACTCTTAGGAAAGAAGTTCATAAAATTCTATCAATATTAGTAGAAATGGATGGTTAATTAATTAGGTTCCATTCTAGAACAAATTCATAAGGTTTTCTTTAATTTTATATATTCATGAATTTGCCATGAAATATCATTAAGCTCATGAAAGACAAGTCTTTGTATGTGGTATGAGACTATGGATTTTTTTAAAATTGTCTTTCAATTTAATATTTTCTGTTAATTGGTGCATCTACATGTAATGATTCAGTTCATGTTGGATGTGTTTTTGGACATTGGTTGAACTGTTGACTCATCCTTATGGGGAAAACGATTCAAATATACACTACTAAAAGGAACTAAACCTTACCAGGTGATTATTTAGATATTTAGTAGAAACATTCATTTTTAATTGGACATGCATAGTTTGGAACCTACAAGTTTCTTTTGAGTAAAGAAATATCTCAAAAATTGTAACTAAGATATGTAAGAGGCGTCTAGAGTGAAATAGGGTCAGAGTTGTGAAGTGTATGCACACATGTAATACAAATCATTGTATACATGTTAAGGAAAACATTATACATTAACAATTTTAGAACCTTCATAAGTAGGTCAATGGGACTGACATTCAAAAGCACATCTAGTGTAAATACATAATAGGAGTGTAAAAGTGGCTCCTAGTAATTCTCAATTAATATAAGTAAGACAATATTAAATACAAGCTCAAGGGCACATTCCCAATTTCACTCAAATTTCAATGTGTAAATTATTGCAACTCAAAGTATGCAATGTCAAACTTCACAACCTTGATGTGCATATCCATCTAGATATAGATGGGGTTGTATTAATATCTCACAAATAGGAACCTTTCAAATCTATAGCAAGAAGAAGATGCTTCTAGTAGAATGATTGTAGATCTTACAAATGTACTTCTTGTGGGACGTGATAAGATGAAAATGATATATGTGTTTCTACTATATATAAACAAAGTATAAATTCTTTATGAAATGACAAACATATTAGAAATGATGGTGCTGGATGCACTTGAAGTAGAAATAGAGAAATTCAGAGTAGCCTAATGACTAACGATAAGTATACACTAGATTCAAAGAATGACTGATCTGAATTAATTCACAAAATTTTGGTAGACCTAAAGGTTTCGCATTAATGTATTTTATAGTGATCTAAGGATATTATGCAAGTAATAAAATAATACATGAATCAAGTAAGGTGACATATAAAATGTTCTAGGTGATAAAGAGAGAGGATAAAAAACCATGCAACATCTCATTGTTAAATCAATAGGATGCTTCAACCATACTAATGGCAAAGTGGTAATTGTAATCTAGATTGTTGTGTACATGCATCAAGTAAGGTGACATATAAAATTTTCTAAGTGATAAACAGAGAGGATAACAAACCATGCAACATCTCATTGTTAAATTAATAGGATGCTTCAACCATATTGATGGAAAAGTGGTAATGGTAATCAATACTATTGTGTACAAAGATAATTAGTTTCGATAAAATGAAATGAAGAAATCTATTCCAATAAATTGACAATTGTACAATTGGAAACACATGTTTTGTACCACTATTTCCTATCCAGCAATATGGGAGAATATTTCCTATCCAATCTGATCGCTCAGATTGGATCTTCAACTTGTCCTGACGATGAACCACACTGGTTGGTTCGAAATGCGTCGACAAATTATTTTTTATGTGATTTTTCTGAAATTATTCTCACAAACAAGAATATGGGAAAAGTCCACCCGTCATATTGCATTGATAGTGTTGTCTAGTTTTGAATATGACAACATAACAATTATTTCATAAACAATTTATTTTAACGAGTTTAACTATTTATGAAGTATATTCTATGAGGTCATGATCTAGTGTTAAAGTGGGGTATCACCATGCTAATGACCTAGGTTCACACCCTGGTACACGTAGGGCCTAAAAACTTAGTGGGTGTGAAATTGAGAACATTGTAACCTTCATTTATAACTCATGTATGGGAGGTGTATGTACTTGCATACTGATTGTTCAATTGGTTTTGAACATACATTTAATTATTCATGGCTAGAAAGGTGTTGGAAGAAGTGTAAATAGAGCAAAGAGGAAATCATATGACATAACTAGTTTATGTGTGGAGTACTTTTGAGTACAAAACAATTATTTTCTTAGCTACTAAAGACAAGGCTAAAATTTGTTATTAAACTTCAAGTATAATACTAAAGGGCATACTAGATTAGCTATAAAAATATTGTTTTATGATTGGGAAGAGGCCATATTCTGTTGTTATTAAGACCCAGTCTAGAGACATATTCAATCCCAAAACTCAAAGTTATTGGTATTGTAAAATTGTATTATGAAACATTACCTTTATGTTATCATTTTTCTGAAATTTTCCTGCAACCACAAGATAAATGAAAAGGATTAGCTAAATAAAAGCACTTTAATAGTTGACAAAAAAAATCCAGTTAGGTTTTGGTTGCAGGAGTTGAACATGTCCATGAATTCCTTATTCTCCAATCGACAAATTGAGTATGGTTTGATTGGACTTGCCTAAACGTAATATGAGTAATCGAAGAAATTTTTGGCATAATACTAACATGGTTGAAAACATGTAGATGAAATATATGTCGTGCAGGTGATCCTATGGACTTTTTGTATTGTGTACATGTTGTACAAGTGGTACTGTGTACAACTGATACATATGGTACTAGTATGGATGCAAGTATTGCATGATGTTATATGACATGTAAAGTTGTATGTGTGAGATGAACACTATTTGTATGATTTAAACATGATTGAGGAGAAGGAACTGGGTGATTTCCTAGTGTGGCAGCCAATCCATAGTGTGTGCTGAGGCAAGACAAAGGTGGAATTTAAGGATTGGTTAAACGATAAGTATCTATATTTTATTTTAGTTTTAGTATGCATGCAAATTATAATTCTAGTTTATGATGACAACATGTTATCTATGATTAGGTTTATAATGATTTATGATGGTTATGTTTTGAGCTAACCTTATGTGATATTTTTATACATGCAGATTAGTCAAATGTGCTAGTTTGAATTGTTGTGAGTAATGTAGGGAGACTGCGGAAACAAAATGTTCGGCAAGAAGCCAAATTCATTGAAAGAACATGCATTTCTTCCTATTATTTAAAGACAATGAAATTAGAAATGAGGAATCATAGTTACATGGCAAGGAACATGAATCCATAATTACTCATATAGTAGTATTGTTATATCAAGTTATGATGTTAACTATGGTAAACAAAATTGAGATTTTCCATATGAAGTCTGTCACAAAATGGATTGAAGCAAATATTATAGGTAGAAATGGAAGGATATTTACTGGTACAACTCCTTTGTAACCTATATATCGGAAGATCTGATATGGGTGGCAAGGCCATGGGAACTTGTAAATCCAGAAACAACTATGTGTGAATGATGAAATAAATTGTAAGGTGTAGAAATACACCAAGGATGGTGTAAATAAAAGGTGGGGAGTATGTATCACCCCTCAGATGTATGTAACACTATTTTCCTATCATGTCGGACCTAAGCTAAGACTAAGTTGTAACAGAAAACCTAGGTTCATGGTGTAACAATGAAATGTAATACTTTATTATTAAATAAATAAAGATAAATTAATCACTTGGCAAAACGAGACACCAAGAGATGAGATTATTGCCAAATAAAATCCCATTGGTGAATGGAAATGTATAATTATTTCATGATTAGACTTCTATATCAAATTCTAGACAAGATAAATTGAATGGGAGATAAATATCCATTAAGTTTCTTAGCTGGAGAAATATGTTAAGTTTAACATAAAATCCTTGTAGGAGAGAAAGGTAAGTTTTTCTAGGAAAAGCCTTACGGGAGAGAAAGGCAAGCAAGACAAAAATAAAATCCTTGCAGGAGAGAAAGGAAAGCTTTTATGGGAAAATTCTCGTGAGAGAGGAAGTCGAGCTATTTTGTGAAAAATCCTAGGAAAATCGATAAAAATATCTAGCCAAAGGTGGACATTGCTAAAGGAAACCATATCATGAAAGAGGGTATTAAATACTCATTAAGAGATCAACAAGAGGTTGTTGATCTACGTTGGGTGGGGGTGCTCAGTTTTCCAGGTTACATCCTTTGCAGCTAATTTGATTTGATTTAGTTGCATGCAATGTTGTGTATGTGACTCCTTACTCTTTATTGTTATCACATATGTAAACTTATGGGTATAATTGCATGTGTTATCTTTGCTTTTAAGATGATGGATACTTATCCATGTGATAGCTACTAAATATAAATTTATTCGAGGTTAAATTTAGTGAATGGGGGCACAGTAGGTGGTTGTAGATATTGGGTCAAGAGGTATGTGACATATTAAAATCATAATAAAGATTTACATGCAAAATCAATTTTCATTTGGTAGATTTAGAATTAAGATGCATATAGGCTAGTTTTATTAAGATCATAATAAATTTTTACAGTCAAAAACCAATTTGTATTTGGTATATCTAGAATTGAGATGAGTATATGTTATTTATACTAAAATCATAATAACACATATAATTACATACACATAAACTTCACATTTTTCATTGATATTCTTTATATTTTTTTTAATGTGATATATATACTTATGTTTGTGTTTATTAATTGAATTTAAACATAAACTTTTAAAAACCTTATGGCTATAAATGTGAATCACAATTACTTATAGAATGAATCTTGATTTATAAATATTATTTATATTTTATAAATATTTCACTTTTAGGAATATTTTATTTCTAATTATATGTCTATTGATTAAAATTTAAATATAAATTCTGAAAATATTATAGTTATGAATGTTAATCATAATTAATTATTATATTTAAACTATATAACGTATTAGAAAAATAATTTAATACAATATTTATAATTTTATAATAGAAAATAAATTTACAATATAACTAATTAAATTGAATCAAATTTATTAATTTTATTAAATTTTTGTAGCACCTACTCATTAACCATAGGCATCGAAAAACAAAATTTAATTTACCATGACTGGTGATAAATTTATCATTCACGTAATCTGGAGATTCTAATAATTACACATATATTAAAAATCAACA
The DNA here is from genome assembly GCA_000404065.3 of Pinus taeda. Classification (NCBI taxonomy): domain Eukaryota; kingdom Viridiplantae; phylum Streptophyta; class Pinopsida; order Pinales; family Pinaceae; genus Pinus; species Pinus taeda. The sequence goes on from APFE031084123.1 coordinate 91,009, forward strand.
TAATGGTGAATGATTTCATTGCATACATATCGTTATATTAAACCCACGGTCTACATCATATCAACCTCATTCCTATCACACATACAAATATATATTTAAGGGCTGACATATATGTACATGTTTCTTAATTCTTGGACTGATGTCGTACGATATGCATAATGCTCACATTAATTCCTTTAAAACTTTCCTGGCTGGGTTGCGGTTGGATGGTCGTTAGCTACCAGGCTCCTCTTCCTCCAAATGCCATCTGAGGCGTGCGGTACCGTCCAATCAAAGAGATAGACATAATGGTCCATCGGAATCTAGGGTGCTATGCTAACAAACCGGTATCCTATCCCTGCTCGTGGGTCATTTAGCTTGGTCTAATTCTTCAAGGTCTACTCTATGAAACCCTGGTTTGACCTACATTATTCTCCCTTAGGAAGCCCTTGCATTCCCCGCTATACGCCATGGAGGATTTGCCTAGAATTTGAATGTTTCAAGTTGTTTTGGCCATGAGCTTTACCCTGCTGCTTCATGGTTATCTACACAATACAGGTGAGACTAACCCTCGGACGATTCAGTTGTTTTCGCTCCGGATTTCTCGTCTTATTATTGTTTCTTTTTGTTTTTTGTTTTACTATGTAACTTAAATAAAAGGGGTAGATTGTTCTACAAGCACCACAGCAACAACCACCTCTGATACCTATGATGCCAAGGACAAAAGTGTTCCCATCCTACTAGATGGTAAGGTGTTTAAATGCATTTGTTTTCCCTTCAGATGTTGACAATTGACCTTTTCTACCGCCTTGTTTAACCACTTCGACACTTCAATGCAGGATAGCTTCTGCCCATAAGGAGTTGGGTGAAACTTCCTAGGCTCCGAGCACCTGTTACCAAAGGGTCCACACTTCAGTTATGAGAACCTTCCCTGAGGTTGGTTGTCTTGGTATTTTTTTCATTTAAGCTTTTGAACTATGTGCATGAGGGATTACTTTTAGATTCAATTATGGGTTACAAACCCTTTCCTATATTATATCAAGGTCTCATAAGGAGATGGAGTTCATTATCGTTTAAGGATGGTTCTACTGTTCGAGGGTTTCCACAACCTCATTGTTGTATTGAAAATTTATTTATTTTATGACTGTTAATGTATGCAGTGGTCTAATACCTTTGTCTTTTATTACATTTGTTAGCAAACAATGAATCTATTTTCCTTTAGTTAGCTTCCGATTCTACTTGGCATACGTTTTCGATTATTTACAGTTCTTTACCCAAGTTAACCCATCCTACTAGAACATCATTCCTCGATGCCCACCCTGAACTGGCCGATGGAATTCAATTTGGAAGTTGAACTTAACTTGGTGGAACCCTTGTTCCCTTTGTTCTTGGATATAAATTTCGTGTTTATCTTATGCAAATTATTCCACTCCAAATTACAAACTTGGCTTCTATTCCGATGGTCTCAAAAGATTATTATCTAAGGTTCCTTTCTTAATTACTCTATCTGCTGATGGAAACCTCCGTGGCTATCAACATTTGTATATGTCACTTCTTGAAAATTATTTTATGCATGCATAGCTACTAATGGTCTCTTTTTCACGACAGTGCCTGTTTTCTCATCATATATGCTTAGAGTCTTGGTTTTCACAGAAATGTAATTGACATATTACATTCAAGTAGAGTAAATCTTGATGTGAGGGTTTTGATTGACTACACAAAAATAGATTTGACTCACATCCACCTGTAGGTATGCCGAATTTTACATTCCTTGCCCGGAATGGCCACACAACCAAATTGTCTCATATAGATCTTTACTTATATAAAATTTCTTGTTTTTCTACAATGGGAGTTACTTCGTATTTAATTTGGTCATATAAACAAGTACATAATTCTTAGTTCTATAAGAATAGTTACTATATGAAGACAACCGATGTTGTTTCATCCTACAACCTTTGAAAATCTTCCTTGGACTATAATAACTTTGCAGTCATGAATTAGGACTAGTTACCCACGTTAGCTATAACTTGGTAATTGCAACAAAATAGCAGTTTTCAATTTAAATGTTAATTTTCTCAATCCATTCAATTCCTACTATAGGTGAATAATATAAAAGTATGCATTAATAATTGTCAATCAGTTTAATACTTCTACCAGACAATATTAGCAAGTTTTTGTTTCCTAATTAACTATTTAAATTCCTATAGTTAATAGATAAAATCACATATACTTATATAACACTTATCTTCCATCGAAAGACTAATTTACAACTAGATGAACCCCTCCACCCTTCCAATGAGAATCTTGGCAATTACGTCCAATAATCTCTCTCCGAGCTCCTCTTTGTCCCTTAGATCAATTTTCAAGGCATCAGTTCTATTGGTTTGACCTTAGGACCCCAAGTCCAACCTGCAAAAATGTTTCTTCCTCCAGGGAAGTCACTCTTAAAGTTTTTCCCACTGAAGCCTTGTTCAACTGAAGGAATCTTCCTTTTCGTTCATTTTTGCCCAACCCCTTCCTTTCCTTATCCCTTCCCTCTTGTAATAGGAAGGCAAGTAAGGAATAAATTATCATAACTGATAATTGTCTCGTTAAAAAGGAGTTATTGAGGTTCATTAGTAATTCCTTAGATCTTTCTTAGAGACAGTCGTGATATTTATATAGCTTAACTTAATTATTATTCATGTTTAATAACACCACAATAACCAAATTGTTTATCAGTCTAACTCAACCATAATAGTAAAAAACGAAATGCCCAAAAATAACTAAAAGGTTTGGGGATGTCACAACTTCCCCCTAGTGGAACACCATCCCCGGTGTTCATTCTTCCATTTGTTCCTGAAATAATTTAGGATATGCCTCATGCATAAAGTCTTTATCCTCCCAAGTGGCTTTTTTCGAGATGAAGTGCTTCTATTACACTTTAACTTGGATGTTAGCTCCCCTCCGTAGCGTTACCTCTCTTTGATCGAGTATGCATAGGGGCTCGACCAAGAATTCTACTTCCAACTCAACCTATGAAAAACACAACTACTATATAACGGATACACATATAAGCATTATATACAGATAGCAAATAAAGTTTCCTAAGTTATATAATTATTATTTTTTACGTGAAGCTCTTGTCAATTCAGGATGTGTCTAGGGTCATACATATACTTCATTAAAAGGGAAACATTGAATAAAATATGAACCTGAATGTGGCTATGTAGGCCTAATTGATAGGGCACCGGTCCCATTCTGTCTAGAATCTCGAAAGGGCCATCGAACCGAGGGGCCAATTTGGCACACTTTCCCCATATCAATGTGATTCTCTTAGGTTTAATTATACATACACATGATCTCCTACCTGGAACTCCTGGTAGGTTCTCTTCTTATCAACATACAGTTTATGCCTATCTTGGGCGACCTTCAAATTTTTCCGAACCTTTTTCATGGTTCTTTCCATTTCCTCCAACATATCTGGTCCTAACATCATTTTTTTCTCAATATTGTTCCAATTTACAGGGATGGTACTTCAAAAGGACTCATTTTAAGTGATTCATGATAACCATTGTTGTAAGCAAATTCTACCACATGTAGATACTCTTCCCATTTTCCAGGTTGTTGCACCACATACATGCACAACATGTCCTCTACCAATTGATTCACTCTTTTAGTTTGTCCATTGGTCTGGGGGTGATAAGTGGTGCTGAAGTGAATTTGTGTACCTAGTATAGGGAACAATGCTTTTCAAAAAGTAGAGGTAAAATTAACATCTCGATCAAATATTATGACTCAAGGCATATCATGCAGCCCGAAAATCTCCTTCATAAATGTATTTTCTATTTGGGTTGTTTGGTACGTGGTCTTGGCATGTATAAAATGAGAAGTATTTCTTAGTTTGTCTACCACAACCATAATTGAGTCATTTTTTCTTTTAGATTGAAGTAATCCAGTTATAAAATCCGAAATGATTGTATCTCATTTCCATTCAGGGATGGGTAAGGGATGCAATAACCCAACAGGATGTTGATGCTCATCTTTGACTTGTTCACATTCTAGGAATTTGGCTAAATATTAGCAATTTCCTTTCTCATACCAGGCCTATAGTAGTTTTTGTTGATAGCAGAGAAAATCTTTTGGTAGCCTAGGTGAGCAGCATAAGGACTTCTATGAAATTCATCTAGCATGATTTGCTTTAATGACAATCGATTAGGAACATAACATTGATTTGTAAACATCAATAAATTCTTAGAATTAGTACTATACTCTCTTTTCTCTGCTAAAGTTTGTGCAGATTTTACATGTTTCTAGAGATAGTGGTATTTAGAGTCCTTCTGAGATGCTTCCTTTAATTCATCAGCAAAGTTGTGAGTTCAACTTGACTAAATGAAATCTTGTAGATATGGTGCAGTTTCCTACTTAATGCATCTACCACTCTGTTTTCTTTCCCTTTAAATGTTTGATTTCAAAATCAAATTCACTTGATAATGAAGTCCACTGATCTTGGTGGGCATTCAACGTGGGTTGGTTAAAGAAACTAGTTAAGCTTCTATGGTTCGTCTTGAGAAAAAATCTTTTCCCCAGTAGGTAGTGTCGCCATAACTTTAAAGAGTAAACTATAATAGTTAGAACTGAATCGTCAGCAAAATATTTATGTTCATGTTGTTTTAAATTATGAGATTCGTAAGAAAATACCGTATCATTATGCATTAAAAATCCACCTACAACCTCTTTTCACGCATCTCTGGAGACTATAAAATCTTCTTTAGGATTTGCAATCTTTAATACTGACATAGTGGTGAGTAAATGTTTTAACTTTTCAAAAATTTCTATATAGTATTTGGACCATTTGAAACATGTTCCATTTTTCTACAAGGAGGTGATTGGATAAGCAACTTTAGAAAATCCCCTTATAAATCTCCTATAATAACCAGCAAGACCCATAAAGGACCATATGTCTACCACATTGGTTGGGACATGCCACTTCATGATAGTCTTAATTATCTCTGGATCAAAATCTATACCATCAGAGGATATGACATGTCCTAGATACTGAATCTAATCCTTAAAGAAATCACAGTTGCTAAATTTGGGGAAGAGCTAGTTTTCTCTTAAAATTTTTAACACTATTTGAAGGTGTTCTTTATGTTCCTCAATAATTTTGGAGTACACCAAAATTTCATGAATAAATATAAGAAATAATTTATCTAGGTAAAGATGGAAAAGTCCATTCATCACGCTCATGAATGTTGTTGGAGTGTTAGTGAGTCCAAATGGTAGGACTACAAACTCGTAATGGCCATAGCCTGTTCTAAATGAAGTCTTGTATATGTATTTGTCTTTAATTCGAATCTGATGATATCCTGATCTCAAATCAATTTTTGAAAATAACACCGCTCCCTTAACTTGATCAAAGAGGTCATAAATTTGAGGTAAACGATACTTGTTCCTAATGGTTAACTTGTTTAGTTGTCTGAAATCTGTGCATAAACGCAAAGTAACATCCTTCTTCCCTACGAGCAAAATTAGGGCTCCCCAAGGTGATACGCTGGGTCAAATATAACCTTTATCTAACAACTCCTAGAGGTATAATTTTAGCTTGGTTAACTTAGGAATACTCATTATGTACGGGGATTTGGAGACCGAGGCAGCTCCAAAGACCAATTCTATGGTAAAGTCAAGTTTCCTCTTGGGTGGTAATCTGGGAATATCTTCTGGAAACACTTCTTTAAACTCTTGGACCACCGATATTTTCTCCAAGGCTGACAGTTTATATTTGGAATTTTTATACCCTACTTGAACCACATAGATTTGACAGTATTTATGCATGCATCTTGCTAATTTTCCGGTTGTAACCGGTCGTAATTTGACTTCTCTCTGAACACCCTGAATTTCTATTTTGGTACCATCATTGAAAAAATCAATGGTCTTATCCTTAGAGTTTACTAAGGTCCACTATCATTCCAACTAGTCCATGCCTATTAGGAAACCATAGGAACCCAATGGTAGTATATTTAAATCTATCTTAATCTGTTGTCCCACCAATTTTATTTCACAGTCCTCTATTTTTGCACTAACTCTTCTTTTAGCACCTATGGCTAGTTGAACCATCTAAGGGTTTTTAAATTTTAAACTTTTTAGATGACATAAATAAAAAATTCTGGGACTCCCATAGCTCAAGCTACCACCCAGATCTATTAAAATGGAAACAGGGTGATTGGATATTTTACCTTCAAGTTCCACCATCGAGGGTTGATAATCTGCTTGACGATCTTCGAATGTTGGCTTAATCTGGGGTATGTTCCTCACCAAATCATCGACAATAGAAGGTTCGTGAAAATTTGCAATAGGTTATGCTTTCCATTTCTGTTAGCAGATCCATTTGGTCCTTTTCATCGTGGATATCTAATACTCATATTCTTCATGTTCTTATTATTTGTAAAAAAATTCTACCATTTCTTACTTAGCCAATTTTTATTAACCTCGCTTTTCTACTTCATTTGATGGTAATAGATTGAGCCTTTCAGGCTGCTTCATCCATCGTTTTCGGATTATAAAACTCCAATTTCTTCTTCATGAAGGTAGGTAAGTTAATGATAAAGTGCTATACTTTCGCCTTTTCCTCATGGATGTAGGGAATGTATCTTAATAATGAGGTGAACTTGGCTATAAATTCATCCATAGGTTGTTTTCCTAGTTTCAAGTCATGAAACTCCTTCGCTTTATCGACCTGACCATTATATATTTGTGGTTTGATGTTTCTGAACTCCCATTGGAGTGCCATATACTGCCTTTTTAATCCCTTTCTACCTGAGACGTTACCAAATTCTTCTTCATTACGGGTTTGTCCCCCTTCAAACTCCTAATATTCCTCTTGTTGTCTGCGTGATTCAGTTCTTCTCTCTTCTCCTTGCCTGGGTGTTGGATTCGTCTTATTCTACTTATCTGACAGACTTTTTATAATATTTTCTTATTCCAAATGTAATCTTTCATTATCAACTCGTAGACTCTACATCTCTGCTCATAATCTGCTAGATTGTTTCTAACAAAGCAGCATTGGTACTTGGATTTTCTTGTCCGAGCTGTACCGATACTTCTAGGTTACGTCCTATAGTTCCACCGGAGGGGGTGGATCCTACTCCTTGTCTCTTGTTCTGTTCACTTCTCCTTTGCACATCATAACTATTTTTTTATTTCTACGCTCATTTACCCAGGCCTTAGTGTAGTAACCTGAGGGATCTCATACCAATTATAACACCTACTCATTAACCATATGCATAGAAAAAAAGAATTAATTTACCATGAATGATGATAAAGTTACCATTCCGATAATTTGGAGATTCTAATAATTACACAATATATTAAAAATCAACATAATGGTCAATGGTTTCATTGCATACATATCGTTATATTAAATCCATGGTTTACATCGTACCAGCCTTATTCCTATCACACACATACATATATTTAAGCGCTGACATATATGTACATGTTTATTAGGTCTTGGAATGAAGTCCTACGGTATGCACAATGCTCACATTAATTCTTTTAAAACTTGCCCAGCTGGCCTACAGTTGGATGGCCACCAGTTGCTAGGCTCCTCTTCCTGCAGATGCCATATGTGATGTGTAGCGCCATCTGATCGAAGAGCTCGATTCGACGTCCACCACAATTTGGGGTGCAATGCTAATGAACTGGGATCCTGTCCTTTCTATTCATTCATTTGTCTTGGTCTAGTTCTTGAAGGTTAGCTCTGTAAAACCCTGGCTTCATCAGCGTTATTCTCCTTGAGGTAGCCATTGGATCCCCAACTATACGTCGTGGAGGACTTGCTCCGAATTTCAACGTTTCCACTCATTTTGGCCGTGAGCTTTACCCTGCTACTTCATGGTTGTCTAGGCCATACATGTGAGACTGGCCTTCAAAGGATTTATTCTTTTTCACTCGAGACTTTTGGTCTTATTGCTATTTGTTTTTTTTTCTTTACTATGTAACTTAACTAAAAGGGGTACCTTGTTCTGCAGGCACCATGGCTACAACCATCTCTGATACCTATGATGTCGAGGACAAAACTTATCCCAACATATGAGGTGGTAAGGTGTTTAAATGCATTTGTTTTCCCTTCATATGTTGACAATTTACCCATTCTACCACATTGTTTAATAGCTTTAGCACTTTGATGTAGGGTAGCTTTGCCAACAAGGAGTTGGGTGCGAGTACCCAAGCTCCAAGCATCGGTTACCAAAGTGTCCACACTTCACTACAATGTTTTTAAATGGGTATGAGCGCCTTCCTTGAGGTTGGTTGCCTTGGTTTGTTTTGCATTTAAGCTTTTGACCTATCTGCATTAGGGTTTCCTTTTAGATTAAATTCTGGGTTACAAACCCTTTCTTGTATTATGTGGATGTCTCATAAGGATATTGGCTTCACTATCATTTAAGGATGGTTCTACTGTTGGAGCGTTTGCACATCCTCGCGGCTGTATTGACAATTTACTGATTTTGTGACTATTAATGTATACAGCCATATAATACCTCTGTCTTTTATTACATTTGTTAGAAGGTAATGACTCTGTTTTCCTTTACTTAGCTTGTGATTTTGTTCGGCATACATTTTGGATTATTTACAGTTTTTAACCCAAGTTAATGATCCTACCAAAACATCGTTCCTCAGGGTCCACCACAGACTAGCCAACGTAATTCAATCTCGAAGATGACCGTAAGTTAGTCGTACCCTTGTTCCCTTTTTTTTGGATATAAATTTCTTGTTTATCTTCGGAAAATTATTCCGCTACAAATTACAAACTTGTCTTCTATTTCAATGGTCTGAAAATATTATTATATGAGGTTCCCTTTTTAATTACTCTGTATGTTGATGGAAACCTCCACAACTATCCACATTTGTATATGTCACTTCTTGAAAATTTATTTACGCATTCATAGCAACTAATGGTCTCTTATTCACTACAATGCTTGTTTTCTTAGCATATATGATTCGAGCCTTGGTTTTCGTAGAAATGTAATTTGGCATGCTACTTTCAAGAAAAGTAATCTTGATGTGAGGGTTTTGATTGACTACACAGAATTAGATTACATCCACTATCCACATGTAGGTATGCCTCTTTTTGAATTCCTTGTGAGCAATGATCGCACAACCAAACTGTCTCATATACATCTTTACTTATATAAAAGTTCTTGTTTTTCTATAGCATGAGCTACTACATATTTCATTTGGTCATATAGTTTGAAACAAGTACAAATTTTGTTTCATCCTACAACCTTTGAAAACCTCTGTTGGACTACAATAAATTTACAGTCATGAATTGAGACTAGTTACCCACATTAGCTATAACTCAGTAATTGTAACAAAATAACAGTTTTCAATTTAAATGTTCATTTTCTCAATGAATTCACTTCCTACTAGAGGCAAATAATATAAAAGTATGCACTAATAATTGTCAAACAATTTAATACTTATACCAGACAATATTAGCAAGTTTGTGTTTCCTAATTAACTGTTTAAATTCCTACAATTAACAAATAATAATCACAGATACATATATAACACTTATTTGCGATCGAAAGACTAATTTACTGTCAGATGAACCTGTGCACCCTTCTAATGAGAATCTTAGCAATTACGTCCAATATTCCCCCCCCGAGCTCCTCTTTGTCCCTCAGATTAGTTTTCAAGGCAACAGTTCTATTGCTTCAGCCTCAGGACCCCATGTCCAGCATGCAAAAATATTTCTTCCTCTAGGGAAGTCGCTCTTAAGGGTTGTCCCACTAAACCCTTGTTCAACTCAAGGAATATTTCTTTTCTTCTTTTCCCAACCCCTTCCTTTCCTTCGTAAGGAATAACTGCTCGAGTTACTAAGGTTCATCAGTAATTCCTTAGATATTTCTTAGAGACAGTGGTAATATTTATATAACTTAATTAATATTCATAATTAATAACACCAGAATAACCAAATTGTTTATGAGACCAAATTGTTTATGTGTCAAAAATCCATAAGTAAGAACCATTATGTAAGAATATTTTTTTTGAAATTTACCACAGTCTAAATCATTACTCTAAAAAGACATTTTTACCATTGAAACATAGATAAGTTAACTTCAGATTTATTTTTCACTATATGCGGATAATTATTTGTTCCGACCTTATGAATATAAAAGTCAGCGCTACAAATATTTCTAGGTATAATGCAAAGGTTGCCTTGCTATGATTATTTCATAAATGAATTGCTGATAATATACCATTGACTCTGTCATAACACTTTAAGTTTCGTGTTATATAACTAATTGAACGCATAAGTGTGTGTGTACAACGTATAAACTAAAACTGATACATCTCCCTTGTGGTAGTCATTATGTTGGCTTGGCCACCATGCTAGGGATCTGAGGCTATTCCTTCACGAGTTTTCGGTAAAGGCAACAGTTAGTTGCCCTCCACATGGTTGACCATGCCCCAATCGACGGTCCTCATTGCAGCTGGTCATCCGACGGTGGAGGCAGAGTCGGGGAAACTTAAGCCGAAATAATGTGCAGGTTGGGGTTTTTCTGTTGTCATTTCTCTATGGAGATTTTTGGCTTTAACCTCTGCCAGAGGGTGTTTTAGTGAGAGTTATTGCTCCATCTTCCGACATAGGGTTTTTAATGAGAAACCTACGCTCTTTTTATTCCATTGAATCTCTGAGTGTTTCGACTATGCTGGTGAAGCCTTGTTGTTCTCACAGTTTGTTGTTTGCTAGCAGATACTACCATGGCCGAAGCTTAACAGAGTTTGCTGGAGAAGATCCTCGACAAGCCAAAGGTGCCTGACAACTTTCCAAGGAAGAGGCAAAATTTTTTCTTGTGATTCAACAGTTATTTTGGTTTCTTGTTGTATAGAATCATGACTTTTCCTCTCTTAATGTTTCTACCAGGCTTCGTGGACTTCGATCCCGGTGGTTTCCTCCCAACGATCAATTCTCCAGAACTATCATTCTGCCATATCTGGGTATGAGAGACAGTGAACATTGTTCCATTTTTTCTTTGAGGGTTTGAATGCGTCATGAGAGTTGGTCTCAGCTTTACATGTCTCGTTCGCAATTTCCCTTGGAAGGGTCGAGCTCGATTCCTCATTAATTTAATGTAAACCCTCTTTAATGAGACTCTCAGTCTATCCATTGTGCTATCTGGCTAGCGTTGGCATTGGGAAGTCATTCAGTCTTAGCTGTTTACACATATGTCTAGAATCTAGGATTTTTGGTGTCTGGATGACCATCTCCAGAATTTGACGGTCGTGGTTTGGTTATGCTAGTCTTCCACTTAAATGTTTGGTTCGAAGGAAAACACAGTTTTCAAAACTACTATTTTACTTATCGGGAGAAGGCGACGAACTCTCACGTAATTTCTCACTGTAGATTTTATAACTGTTATTAATTTAAGCAAGATTTCTCCTTATGCATTTTGATGGAAATTCCTACTATATTCAGAAATGTTTTCTCATGGTTTATGCTGTAAAATTATTGACTGGCTATATCAAGAGCTCTTATGCATAGATGTATGAGTAATATTCAAGAAAATAGTCTCAGTCTTTCGATTTCATAAATTATTGATTAGTCACTGAAATAGGGTCTCGTCGAGTTCTGCTCTTTTTTTGTTTTAAGAGATACAGTGCCATACATATATCTTTAAGGCTTGTAGATGGTTGCAAGTTCTTGTTGATATTCTTTTTCTATTAATGTTTATTGTTGTTTTTACCTTTATTCCCAACTCCTTAGTTGATGAATTGTTACTTGTTCTCTAAAGGGGAATATGAAGTCTTAGGCTTTTGCCTGCTACATTCAGAATCTGAAAAATGTATACTTTTCCCCTTATGGTTAATTCCTCTATGATGGATATTTCTATGATTTATTCAAAGGTGATAAAGTTATTCCTAGTTTCTTTTCTTCCGCTAAAATTACAAGTACAGTCGCTTTTAAGCTTATATACTATAAACCTACAGTATTGGTTGTGTTCTATGTTGTTCACAAATATAGCAAAGTTAATATGAGATTCTTCCTTTCACTAGAATTTACATGTTAGTTGCTTTAAGCTTAATTTATTGGAATTCATATACCCAAGCAAACATAGAGTAATCAACTAAATTCTGTCTTCAATCGTAATTAACTCTGACAGCTATTAAAACAAGTTACTCTCTTATGTAAATCTAATAACAACTAAATAGGATATTCTTCCATAATATTACTTATCAAGTAATCTGAATTCTTTAACTCGTCTTTCCTCCCAACCTTCAGACTTGTGCCACAATGCCTCTATCTCCCCATGAGATGTTGAATCTTGACAATATTCCTAACTAAATATTAAACAATTTAAGAGAAAATATTCTTATTATAGAAATTAGTTAATATTTAATTTGAAATATTATCAAATTTATCTTGAATAAGTCAAACCCAAACAAATTATATTATAAAAATTAATTATTTTTACATAAAATTATTATTACAAAACTTGATATTATTAAATAATCTATTGATAATATCAAAATATAATATTTAACTATCACATGACAGTTAGTTTTTAACTTGATATTAAACAATTTTTCCTAAGTAACAAATTAACGAATCACTAACTCTGAGCAATGACGTATCCATATTAGTTCATTTGAAAGGTCGACCAAAGACTGATATTTATTTTAGAGATATTAAATTTATATCATTCATGTAATAATTATTCAGTCACCATTCATTATATAAAGCCTCTTCCTTCACCAATCAATAATCAATCAAGAATCGAATTACCTCCTCCTTCAACAATCTAGCTATCTCAACATAATTCCACTAAAAAAATTACTAATACAAAATAATAAACATATTCCCTCATCAATAGAGTTATCTTGGTATCATTTGAGCTAAAGGAATACTATACAAAATAATAAATGTATCCCATCCTTTGAATATGTTAAGTGTGAAGCCAAATTCACGTAGTATTGTAGATCCTTCTACATTAGATTTTTCTAGATCTCCAGGATTCTAGATCGTCCTACACCGCCAGTGGTTTCTAGATCTTTCCAGATCTCCATCTGAATCACACACAGGATTCTAGATCCTTCTTCTACCTCTATAAATTTGTAATTTCTCTGGCCAAGGAAAGCAAGCCAAGGCCCAAGCATGTTATGTAATGCAAAGTGATTTCTGTTCGCCGGTGATTTTTTTATCTATTCCATTGTTTCTAATTGAGTAATATTGTTGTTTCTCCATTTTTCTGTCTCTGTGAATTATTCTCTGCTATTGCCATCTATGTCTCTAAGTATAAATCTGTTGTGTGTTATGTATGCTCTAATCTAACAACTGGTATCGGAGCCAAGTTCGAATATCCACTGTGTAAGCCACTTAGTGCCATCGCCTTGCTTTGGCAGTGTACGTTGGTTGTTACCCCTGGAGCTGTTGAAGGATTTGTCCAAGAAATAGCTAAGGAATGCTGGAACTAAAAGACCATTGCTGCAAGAAAAACAAGGTCGTGGACCTATGTTCAAACGTGTTGCCGGAGTTTGAAAAGTGGAGATCCATGGATATTGGAGTTGAAACGTGGTATTCATAAGTTTTTTTTCACATCAAGCTTCCACATATACATGAAGTTTTTTCTCAAAGCAATAAATGTATGTGTGAAATGTGAAAAGGTTAAAACATTATATATGTTTTTATATTTATTATGAAACATATATAATTATATGTTGGAATTTTGAAAAGTATACTTTAAAAAGGAGTAGGAATTTTGAAAAGGGTATTTGAAAAGGATGAAGGACATTATTACTAAATTTTAAAGAGTAATAGTTAAATTTTTATTTTTAAGTGGAGTTTTTGGGTTTTGGGGCATGAATTTGATTGAAAATGGAGACAACAGTTACAAATATGGAGAAGTTGAGCGGGGCTAATTTTTCCCTATGGAAATCACAGATGGAGGATATACTGATTTTAAGGGATCAGTACTTTCTTATTGAGGGCACAACAAAGAAACCCTCATCGATGACAAATGAAGAGTGGAATAAGCTAGATAGAAAGGCGATTGTAACAATCTTCCAATATTTAGAAAAGAATGTTTATTTCAATGTGTCCGGAGAAAAGACACCTGAAGGATTACGGAAGAAGCTCCATGATCTATATGAGAACACAACATCAAACAAAGTGTTCTTGATGAAGAACCTTTATAATCTCAAAATGAAGGAGGGTGCTTCAGTTATAGAGCACTTGAATGCATTTAATATTATTACTAATCAACTTGCCTCTATTAGAATCATTTTAGATGATGAAATTAGAGCTATTTTGCTAATGTGTTCTATGCCAGACAACTGGGAAAATTTAATTGTAGCTATGAGAACTTCAACAACTATAAGGACCCTGAAGTTTGATGATGTCAGCAGCAGTTTAATGAATGAGGAGTTGTGATGCAAGTCAATTGTGGAAAACTAGGGAGGAGAGGCTCTAGCTCTAGATGATCGTGGTAGGAGAATGGATCGAGGCCTGCAAGGGTGATGAAGATCGAGAGGCCGGTCAAAATCAAGGAGAGGAAGGATCATCTGGTTTCATTGTGGCAAACCTAGGCACATGAAGAAAGAATGTTGATTTTGGAAGAAAGGACAAAAGGATGAGAGACCGTCTAGTACAATTCACAAGTCACCCAGCACAAATGAAGGTGAGACTACTGTTGTAGCCACATATGGTGATGTGTTGTTTACTGTTTTAGTAGAGGATGCATGTGTATATACATCTAGCAGTAGCTTTGATTGGATCCTTGAATTTGGGGCATCTGACCATGTAACCCCATGCAAAGATAGTTTTGTTTCATATAATCCAGGTGATTATGGTAGAGTGCATTTGGGGAATTATCATTTTTGTAGTATTGTTGGAGTGGGAGATGTCTAGATCAAGATGAAAGATGGACAAAATATATTGTTGAAACAAGTCATGCATGTACCAGAAATGCACATGAGTTTAATCTCTATGGGACGACTGAATGATGAAGGCTATTCGACAAGCTTTGGAAAAGGAGGCTGGAAAATTAGCAGAGGTGCGTTGGTCATGGCCAAAAGACCCAAGACAGGAACATTATACACATTGAAGACACTGATAGGAAAATTAGATTTGGCTATTGTCACAAAATAAGGAAATTCAGCAGATCTGTGGCATAAGCGTTTGGGTCACATGAGCGAGAAGGGCTTAAAAATCCTTATTGGTAAAAATTTATTGCCAGGTTTGAAATCCTATAGTCTTGATCTTTGTGAGCATTATATATATGGTAGAGAAAGAAGGGTTTCATTCCTTAGAGGTGGCCATGACAGAAAGAAAAATGTGTTAGAATTGCTACACTCGGATGTGTTTGGGCCTGTTAACATCAAATCATTAGGAGGAGCATCATATTTTGTAAAATTTATAAATGATGCATCCAGGAAAGTTTGGGCATATCCTATGAAAAAAAAAGTGAAGTGTTTGGAATATTTCAAAAATTCCATGTTGGTGTTGAAAGAGAGACTCAAAAATTGCTGAAGTTCTTAAGAACAGATAATGGTGGAGAATATTGCTCAAATGCATTTAAGGAATACTGTAACAGTTTTGGCATAAAGCATGAGAAGGTTGTGCCTGGTACTCCTAAAAAAAATGGTGTCGCAGAAAGGATGAACTACACCATTATGGAAAAGGTGCGAAGTATGTTGTCCAATTCCGGTTTGGAAAAGAATTTTTGGGCTGAAGCAGTTAGGACCGCTTGCTACCTCATAAATAGATCTCCAACTACAACCTTGGATGGTGGTATCCATGAGGAAGTTTGGACTGGTAATAATTTGAATTATTCTCACTTGAAAATCTTTGGATGTGAAGCATTCGTACATATTCCCAAAGAAAATAGAACTAAGTTAGATGATAAATCTATGAAATGCATTTTTTTGGGATATGTGGATGAAGGTCTTGGTTATCGTCTATGGGATCCAGTCAAACATAAAATTATTAGAAGTAGGGATGTTATATTTAATGAGTCAGAAATGTTCAAGAGGATTGTAGGTGAGTTGGAGGTCAAGAAGGTTATTGATAGGTTTGAAGAGCAGCAGGAAAACATACCACCAATACAAGAAAATGAACAACAAATTTAGGAGCATGAAGAACAACAAGTGGAAAATAATGAACAACAAGAAGAAGGAATCTTGCAGGAACCTTTACAGGAGATTCAACCTGATAATGCACCACCACGATTGGTTCACAGATCTTCTCGGCCTCATAAGCCTTCACAAAGTTATCCTCCTTCAAACTATATTTTGTTGACTGATGAAGGTGAACCTAATTGTTTTCAAGAAGCTTGTAAAGTCAAGCACAGTAAAGAATGGAAGAAATCAATGGAAGAAGAAATGAACTTTTTGCAGGAAAATAAAACTTGGGAGTTGGTAAACCTCCCAAAAGGTAGAAAGGCTCTACAAAACAAATGGGTGTACAGGATTAAGCATGAAGGTGACGAAAAGAAAGAGAGGTATAAAGCAAGACTAGTGGTGAAAGGTTTTTCCCAAAAACAAGGTATTGACTTCACTGAAATTTTCTCACCTATTGTTAAAATGTCATCCATTAGAGTCATTCTTGGTCTAGTTGCTACTTTAGACCTAGAATTTGAACAGTTAGATGTAAAAACTGGTTTCCTTCATGGTGAATTGGAGGAAGAAATTTATATGGAGCAGCCAGAAGGCTTCATAGAAAAAGGCAAAGAAGGCCTTGCTTGTAGGTTGAAGAAGAGTCTCTATGGGTTGAAACAGACACCTCGACAATGGTACAAGAAATTTGATTCATTCATGTTGGAACATGGTTTTCAGAGGTTGGAAGCTGACCATTGTGTTTATATCAAGAGGTATGATCAAGGAAAGTATATCATATTATTGCTATATGTGGATGACATGTTGATTTTTGGGCATGATAAGAATAAGATCAATAGGTTGAAGAAAGTTTTGGGTAGAAAGTTTGCAATGAAAGATTTGGGACCATCACAACAAATATTGGGCATACAGATTATGCGTGATAGGAAAAACAAAAGGTTGTGGCTGTCACAGGAAAAATATATCAAGAAGGTGCTTGATAGGTTTAATATGAAGGATGCCAAGCCAGTTGGTACACCCCTTCCAACCCACTTCAAGCTCAGTACTAAATTATGTCCTAGTAATGACAAAGAGAAAGAAGACATGAGCAAGATTCCTTATGTTTTAGCAATTGGCAGCTTAATGTATGCCATGGTATGCACATGACCAGACATTGCATATTCAGTGGAAGTAGTGAGCAGGTTCCTTACCAATCTAGGAAAACAACATTAGCAAGCAGTAAATTAGATTTTAAGGTATCTCAAGGGTACTAGTCATTATTGTTTATGTTTTGGTCATGATGAGACTGTGCTTGAATGATTTATAGATGCAGATATGGCTGGAGATATGGATACTAGAAGGTCCACTATAGGTTAATTGTATACATTTGTAGGTGCAGCAATATCTTGGGTGTCAAGGCTACAAAGAATAGTAGCCCTCTCTACAACAGAAGCATAGTACATAGCTGCAAAAGAAGCTTGTAAAGAGATGTTGTGGATGCAACGATTCCTAGGGGAGATAGGAATAAAGCAAGATAAGTATGTGTTATATTCTAATAGTCAGAGTGCCATTCACTTGGCAAAAAACCCATCATTTCATTCAAAAACCAAGCACATTGACTTAAGGTACCATTGGATCCGGCATGTGTTGGAGGAAGAATTGTTATCCTTGGAAAAGATCCATATAGATAGGAACCCTGTTGATATGCTCACTAAGATTCTACCACGAAATAAACATGAGTTATGTAGAGGCATGGTAGGACTCGGTGTGACTTGATGACTCTTATTTAGCTTCAAGTGCGAGAATGTTAAGTGTGAAGCTAAATTCACATAGTATTCTAGATCCTTCTAGATTAGATTTTTCTAGATCTCCAAGATTCTAGATTCTTCTTTTGCATCTATAAATTTGTAATTTCTCTGGCCAAGGAAAGCAAGCCAAGGCCCAAGCCTGTTATGTAATGCAAAGTGATTTCTATTCTCCAGTGATTGTTTTATCTATTCCATTGTTTCTAATTGAGTAATCTTGTTGTTCCTCCATTTGTCTATCTTTGTGAATTATTCTCTGCTATTGTCATCTAAGTCTCTGAGTATAAATCCGCTGTGTGTTATGTATGCTCTGAACTAACAGAATACTGATACAAAATAATAAACTTATCCCATCCTTGCAGGACTCATAAAAAATCCCTTTAAAATGATAGTTTTTATAACATTATTCGAATTGAAAACAAATTTAGCTTTCAATATGGCCAAGGCATGTCATAAATCAAGCCCTGCTGCATTCTCTCACGTCTTATTAGCTCCCAAGCAAATATAAACAAGCCAACATAAACAATAATGACATATAACATAAACAGTAATGGCTACAACCTGACATATAACATTTAACTAGTGTCATCCCTGTTATGTAGAAGCATCCTCGACACCAAAACATTATTATTATAGGATGTTGAAAATAATACTGAGACGGGGGGTGAATCAGTATTATCTAGTCCTTTTAACAATTCTTCCTTATTTATAATTTGAATTATTTTTGCATATCAGTACCATAAAACAATGAGCATGAACAAGAAAAATAGACAGTCACATCAAAAGAACACCAGATATAAGGTGGAAACCCAATGTGGGTGAAAACCACCTGCTGCAATATGTCTCTATCTTCTTTCAAATTAGAAACTCCTTTTACAATGGGCTTGTACTGGTGCAGTCCTTTACCAGTACGCAGGCTGCAACCTGCAGAGAGCTACAACTCTCTCTCGTTTTCCAGTCTCTCCTGGAAGGGAGCTACAACCCCCTACTTCTTTTCTTTCAAGGACCACTTTTCATAAATTTTCAAACTGGATCCATAAATATCAAATGATCATCAAGTACCAGTAAGTCACCCAGATAACCAGATCCAAAATAACAGAAAACTAAACCCAGAACACCTTTTGCGGCGTCTCCTGCGGCGCCTCCTGTGGCGTCTTCCTGCGGCGCCTCTTGCGGCGTCTTCTGCGGCACCTCCTGCGGCGTCTCCTGCGGCGCCTCCTGTGGCGCCCCCTGCGGCGTCTTCCTGCGGCGCCTCTTGCGGCATCTCCTGCAGCGCCTACTGCGACGTCTCCTGCAGCGTCTTCCTGCGGCGCCTCCTGCGGTGTCTCCTGCGGCGCCACCTGCGGCGTCTCCTGTGGCGCCTCCTACGGCGTCTCCTGTGGCGCCTCCGCACTTCCGCTGCTGCAGCACTCGAGAGATCACCCTTCACAGATTTTCTTTCCACTTCACTTTCATATAGATCGAGCTTTTGAAACAATAACCCAATATTTCAGATCTTAATATATTCAACCCAAAAGCATGCCTAATCCAAATGATCTCCTTTGCTTTATATAGGCAAGCTCTTCCTCAAATCATGGAT